>WFAB01003349.1:0-17594 GCA_018977245.1 Lethenteron camtschaticum | reverse complement strand
CTCGCCACGCGGCAGCACGCTCGCCCTCACCTGCGAGCGATTCCCTGAGGGCGCGCACTGCGGCTCTGCCCTCACTCTCGCAGCGCGTTTGCCCAGCCAGTCGCTCCACACACATCGGACACACCACGCCTACGGGGTCTGTACTAACTTTTATTGTCGGCGTAAAACCGCGTGCACTGCCCGGATGGAATAGTCTGCGAGCCAGAGCCGAGCCCTACTGCTGCCCAAGTCCCCAGATACTCAGACGCCCTATCACGTACCTCGCAGCTGTACTCGCGGCATCCGCACGGCATCGCTGTGAGTCGGAGGGAGGAGGATGAACGAGAACTTTGCCTGTCACCGTCTCGTGGCGGCACTCGCTGGCGTTTCTCGGATGCTGCGAGTGGCTCGAGAAGGCAGGACGGCAGGGACAGAGTGGGTCTTGGCGGCCAAAAGGGGTTGAAGACAAGATCTGATTTTAACGGTCCCAGGCTCCTATTTTTACCCCCCCCCCGACTTTAAACCCCCCCCCCGGGTGACGTTATCCTGCGTGGCAAATCGTGCGTCTACCTGTGATTGTTGCTCGTTTTTCTTCCCTTACATGGGAACACTGCGATGGTTACTTCTGCGACCCGTACTCATTAATTTTTTACTCATCCTGGTTTACCTGGAAGGACATCCGGCTGGCGGATACACACCCTGCGAGTGTATTCGGTCTGGGGCCGGGGGAGATCGTGGCGCTGCGATCCCCTGACCTCCTGGTCTGCTCTGCTCGCTTAATATTCCATCCCAGCGCCCCCCCCCCCCCCCCCTGTCGTAAATGACTCATTGCGGCTGGCCTGGTGAACCTTCTTACCCCCATACGATGTGACCTGTCCTGTGATGTTCGGCCAATCTCCTGGCACCGGGAAACCGTGGGACTTTCCGTCTAGGGACTCTACGGATTAAAACCCGTGGTGCCAGGCTACCCCCCGCCAGGACCCTACGTGTGTGTGCGCTGCGGGTGTGGTGTGCTTGGTGTGGGGGACGGGGGGGGGAGTCGAGGCGCTTGCAGAGTTGCTGCGAGGTTGTGGCACCACAGAATTCCTGTGCGGGTCCAGGAACACATTTCTACTCCCTCCCCCGTTTCGCCCTCCCCTCCCTCCCCCAGGTGTACTTCAAGCAGCTTTGTCGTGGCTGCTCGCAGGAGTACAACCCTTACCGCGTGGAGGAAATCGTGCTCAAGGTGGGGGTGGTTAGGGAAGGGGGTTGGGGGGGTCTACAATTGGTCACCTCTTGCTGTTGTGGAGTGACTCATGCAGCCCAGCTATGGCTGCAGGGTTTTGGTAGTACATGTTGTTTATGTAGTTTATTGTGACAATTCCGTCAGTTCCTACGATTACTGTTTCATTGTTTATTTTGGTGATTTCGAAAAGTTTACTGGTTTGGCCATGTTTGTTTGTAGTACGGAGTAAGACTGATGGCCACAATCTAAGTTGTCTTGTGGTTGTTGTTGTTTGACTTGCATACCACTGGGATTTTTGCACACAGCGTTGGTGTACGGTGATTTTCTGCAATATGTTGCCGTCTTTTCTTGGATTTTCTGGTCACAAGTCACTTTAAGATGTTTTCTTGTTCATGTTTTTGTTTTTGTTTGTTGCGGTTGCACCCCGATTCAAGAGCCGAATGGCTCCTATCATCTTTACCATGTCTCTCACCCCCCACCCACGTAGAGACGGAGTGTCCGCAATGGCGTGGCCGACTCTGCTGCAGCTGCTGCTGCTGCTGGTGCGGTCAGTGCCGCTGCTGCTGCAGCTGCAGCAGGCGGCGGTGTGGCGGTGCCCGGCGTGGACTTGAGCCGCCCGCACCGCCAGGAGCTGTGCGGCCGCTGCCGGGGCCGGCGTCTCTCGTGCGACCACACGTTCAGCTTTAAGTACCTGGTGTAGGGGTCACGCTGGGGGTCGTGGCCGGGGGTCACGGCCGGGGGTCACGGTGAGGGGGGGGGGGTGCACGTTGTGAATAAACACTGAGGCAGAACCGCGGTGTGCGAGTCTCCAGTGCGGGTGAGTGAGTGAACGGGTTGGGAGGGAGTGGTAAGTGTGAGTGAGTGGGTTGGGGGGGGTGGGTGAGTGAGCGGGTGGGGGGGGGTTGAGTGTGAGTGAGCGGGTGGGGGGGGTTGAGTGTGAGTGAGCGGGTGGGGGGGGTTGAGTGTGAGTGAGCGGGTGGGGGGGGGGGTTGAGTGTGAGTGAGCGGGTGGGGGGGGGGGTTGAGTGTGAGTGAGCGGGTGGGGGGGGGGGGTTGAGTGTGAGTGAGCGGGTGGGGGGGGGTTGAGTGTGAGTGAGCGGGTGGGGGGGGGGGGGTTGAGTGTGAGTGGGTGGGGGGGGGGGTTGAGTGTGAGTGAGCGGGTGGGGGGGGTTGAGTGTGAGTGAGCGGGTGGGGGGGTTGAGTGTGAGTGAGCGGGTGGGGGGGTTGAGTGTGAGTGAGCGGGTGGGGGGGGTTGAGTGTGAGTGAGCGGGTGGGGGGGGGGTGAGTGTGAGTGAGGGGGGGGGTGGGGTGGGGGTGAGTGGGGTGGGGGGATGAGTGAGCGGGTGGGGGCGTGAGGTGCGTGTGCGGTTGAGAGGACAACGGGGCCTCGGAGCCCAGTGTTGTGGAGGCTGCAGAGAGGGATGATGGCTCGCACAAATGTCATGAAACTCCCTCCCCGTGGGTGTCGAGGAGCTGTGCCCTGACCCGCCAGGAGATGGCGGAGCGTCCGAGCCCACGGGTTCACACGGACACCGCGCCTCCTGCTGCCATTTGCCTCGAAATGAAAACAAAATTACGCGTGTTTCCCCCCCCCCCCCCCCATTAGCCACACCGACCTTGCCTTGCCTGCTGGAAGTGGATAATTTCGGCAGCATTTGCTCTTTGCAAACACAACTCTGGACCAACGTTGCTTTAGCACACGCGGCCTTCCGATTGCAAACCAGAACCCCCCCTCCGTGCACCCCGAACACCCCACCCACCCACCATACCGTCAACCTCGACCATCTCCTGCATCTCCTGAAGAAGCTGCCTTGTAATGTGCACCTCGTGCCGCCGACGCGCCTCGATCCGGAAACGCGCACGAGATCCACGCGGCGCAACGGGGCACGGAACGCCTCCAATTCGGCTCGTTCACACGGGGGGGGGGTGGCCTTGCCGAGCCTCTCGTGTTCAGGGTGGGGTCGTCCCGCCAGCCTTACCGTAGCACCAGGGCGCGGTGGTGGTGCTGCTGGTGGTGTGCTGGTGGTGGTGATGGTGATGGTGGTGGTGATGGTGGTGGTGGTGGTGATGGTGGTGCTGCTGCGTGCTGGTGGTGGTGCTGCTGCTTGCTGCTGTCGTGCGATCCCAGTTGGTGACATTTGCAGGGAATGTCGGCATCGGCGGTTTGGCCGCCGGGCGATGTGGGGTTTGCCGATGGCAGTTCCACTGCGTGTGTAGGTTTAGCTATGGGAGGGAGGGAGGGGGGAACCCATTGCAGGACGGCGAAACGCCTCGTACCTTCACGGTCTCACTCGAGAACAGGGGGGGGGGGCACACAACGACACCCGAGTCGGGGATTGAACCCGGGGGGGTGCACGTTGCTGCGGGAGGTGCCATCAGCATCGCCGCCGTTGGACGTGTTGGTGGTGTTACGGGACAAACACGCACACTTCGGTTACAGCAAGCAGCACCCTTGGCTTAGCCGCGGGGGGCTGTGGGCTTTGGATCCCCCCCCGCGCCCCTCCCAACGGGTGGGGGCTGCGGGGTAATGCTGTGATCCCTCAGAACCCCGCCCCTCGGTGGGGAATTGGTGTAAAACATGGGGAGCCGGAGAGATGGGCGGGGGGGGGCAGTGTTCGCGAGCCGAAGAGCCAGTTGAAGACTGAAGACCGGCGAGATAGACCCTGGGACGCTTCTGACCCGCAGTCCTTCTCAGGGCCGGGCAGAGCAAGCCAGCGGTGTAACCTCAGCTGACGTCCTAAGGGCCGGGTCTTTGTGGCTGGTGGTCGGGACCAGAGCCTTGGCTGGGCCAGTTCAGGTAGCCTCCCCTAGAGCCCTTGGCGGAGGACCTGGGAGCGTAGGTAGATGGCAGATAGCCTCGGGGTGGTATCCCAGTGAAATGCAGGTGAATGGGCCGTTACCCCTTCAAGAGTTGTATACGTTGCCCTGTGCCAAAGTGTTGAGTTACAATAAATAGCGTTGCCTCCATTTCACCGTCTCTCTCGAGTGAGGAGAACCCACTACAGACGCAACGCCCTGGCCGGCCCCGGCGTCACTTGTTGCAGACGGCGGTTCCATGCCCGCATGCCGCCCTGGTTAATACTGCGCCCATCTCAACCGTACACACAACACGCGCCCCCCCCCCCCCCCGCTTCGCTCGGTGGGAGCGAAACATCCCGGGACGTCTGCGAGATCGGCCATTGCTGTTCCGTCAGGCTGTAAGCCGCATGCTCGCTGTGATTACACACCCACAGCAGGCATAGCCCACGACTGGCAGCCGGCTACTGCACAGGGGATAGCTGCCACTGGGGGTGCCCCCCTCCCCTAAGGCTAGACCACATCGCAACTTCATCACTGACACAATCACCACTCTCCATCACCACTCGTTCCACCGGAAAACTGCAGCACCAAGGGGCTATGGAGTGAATCACAGTCGGTTTATGAGCGGAGTCGAACTCTCAAACAGAATAAATCCGAACAATCCTCGTTGCGAGACTCGGGCTGAGGAATCCGTTTGAAAGTAGCAGCGAGCAGGGCACCACCTTGTGCTGAGAAGCCGCAGGCGATCTCGGCCGAGTGACTCGACCGTGTTCAGTGTCGACACCGTCGTTGCTTTCAGGGGGAAAAAAACCTATGTACATCATGGCCGACGTTTTAGGCAATGGGCCTATTTCATGGCACGGTGAAATGAAACGTGCGTTTGGAGTATGTTGCTACAATACATTTCCACAATCCACTTCATAGCTTCTGAAAAAGAGCTACATTGATCGGTGGGCCTTGCCTGGTAGTTTTTTTCATACACATTGAAGGGCCCATTGCCCGAAACGTCGCCTATATATTCATCCTTTTGAGCAAGGGCGCAACAACATATTTCAACCACGGGTAATGCAAGATGCGACTGGGCCTCCCTCCCAACTCACTCTCCATTGAAATAGCGAGGTATGTTTCAACCCGTGTGAAAAGAACATGTAGGCTATAGCTCGATATTATTTCACTTGCACCGTGTATTGGGTTTAGAGGAAGACCGTCTCACCGTGGGAGCATTAATACAAATATTTAAAGGTAACAATACTCACATTGTCATGCGTCTTGCTTTCATGCGCATGTCATTTGGCAAACAAAGTGCGCTGTTCGGTAACATACGACAGCCAGTCGCGTTACTATTTTACGCTGCATTTTTTTCATTTGCAACTCTTTTTTTTTGGCATTTACGGTTGTTGGATTTTTTTGTAGCCGACTGCTGAATACCCGCTCCCCCCCCCCCACAGTTGCGCCCCTGCCGAGTGATGCAGTGGTCGCCGATTCCATTCCAACTCTCCGGCGCGACAGCTGAAACCATGGGGGGGGGGGGGGGGCTCAAGTTTCTCCCCTCCCCCTCAACAAGCAGCAGCCGCCCTGTGAATGGGCTCCCCACCCCCACCCCTAACCCCCGCCGCCGTGAAGTCGAAGATCTGCAGGGTTCGTTCGTTGCGTGGACGTGGTGGGGTAGAGCGAGAGGCATTGGCCAGCGTTGAAGAGTCGACAAAATAGCACCTCTGTATAGCGGCCTCTAGTGGCTGGGGCGCATTGGCGATGTCGCCCTCGATGAGCTGCAGTGACTGCTGCATCTGCTGCCCCTGCAGGTCTCCCTCTCCTCCCCCTCCCTATCTCCTACCCCCTTTCCTCCTCCCCTCATCCCTCTCCTCCTCCCCCCTCCCTCTTCCCTCCTCCCCCTTCCTCTCCTCCCCCTCTCTCTCCTCCTCCCCCTCCCCCTCATTCTCCCTTTTCCTCCCCCCTCTCCTCCTCCCTCTCCCCCTTCCTCCTCCCCCTCCCTCTCCTCCCCCTCCTTCTTCCCCTCCTCCTCCCCTCTCCCCCCTCCTCCTCCCCCCTCCCTCTTCCCTCCTCCTCCCCCTTCCTCTCCTCCCTTTCCCCTCCCTCTTCTCCTTCCTATTTAATTTCCTCCTCCCTCTCCTCCCCCCTTTCTCCCTCCTCCCCCTCCCTCTCATTCTCCCTCTTCCTCTCCTCCTTCCCCCTCCCTCCCCCCCTCTCCTCCCCCTCTCCCCCTTCCTCCTCCCCCCTCCCTCTCATTCTCCCCCTTTGCTCCCTCTCCTCCCTTTTCCTCCTCCTCCCCCTTCCTCTCCCCTCCCTCCCTCTCTCTTCCCCTCCCTCCCTACCGCTACTCATCCTCCTCCTCCCTCTCCCACCGTGAGCTCAGGGACCAGAATTCGGAGTCGATTTGGGGCAGTGACCCAGCAGTTGGGAGATGTTTGTGCTTAGAGCCTGGCGGCCGCCATGGTTAACACCGCAGTCGTGCGTATCAACCGGAACAACACCACCACGCGCCGCCCGCTTCACCCACAGCGGACGTTACAAGATCTCGTGATGTCGTTCGACATCGGTATGTGCCACCGTCACGAATCCAAAAGAGGCGAATTTGAAAAATTTCGCTGCAAAGTGACTCCACTGGGAGTGGCCGGCCCCAGCAGCCACCGTCGCCCCCTGAGACTGGCAGCAGACGAATGCTGCTGCCAGGGACGGCTCCACTGGGGCCGCCCTTCAAACGCGTCGAAGAGAGTAAATGAGGGCAGCTCCATCGGAATCCAACCGTGACCATCATGGCTATCATCATCATCATCATCATGGCTCTCATCATCATCGCCATTATGGCTATCATCATCATCATGGCTTTCATCAGCATCATGGCTCTCATCATCACCATCATCATGGCTCTCATCATCATCGCCATCATGGCTCTCATCATCATCATGGCTCTTATCATCATCATGGCTCTCACCATCATCATCATCATCATAGCTCTCATCATCATGACTCTCATCATCATCATCATGGCTCTCATCATCATCATCATGGCTCTCACCATCATCATCATCATCATCCGTGCCGGACAGGCAGAGGTCGCAACCGGGTACCCGATATCCGTACCCTACCCGATACCCGGCTACCTGTACCCGGCCAGGTACTGGTACGGGTACCCGTTTGCGACCCTGGTGCGGCCGGGTACGGGTACGGGTAGACCGTGAGTCACTGGTGAGTAACCGTTTGTCACTCATTTCGGGTAGGGTACGGGTACGAGTAGGGAACGGGTACCCGTACCCGGCCGGGTACGGGTAAGGAATCAAAACCCGTTTGCGACCTCTGCGGACAGGCGCCATGGGACAGTGTGCGTCTAGGGGCGAGGGGGGGGGGGTTCAGAGGGCATTACGGGGGGCGAAGGCAGCTCGCACGGCGGCTCCGAGCCCCCCCAGAGCGGCGTAGCGCCCCCCGCCAGCGCTGCGACGCTCGCACCCCCATGGGGGGGGCTCCGGGGACGTGGGGGACGGTCCTGCACACGGCGGGGGGGGGGGGAGAGACGCACACGGGAGGACACGAGTTGAAGTGTAGGTCGAGTGACCGGATGAGCACGCAAGAGACCAGCGTACAGGAGGAGTCTCGTAGTAGTAGTAGGGTTTTACCCTTTCAACTGGTACAAAAACTGACACCTTTATACAAGGCATCATGTTTGCAATAACCACAACACAAGCAGTCAAAATGCAAACAAAAAGAAACAACTCTGATGATGATAATGAAATGCACTGTCCTTGAGGTTGATTGGTCCACACCCGAGACAGCTTTTCTTAGAGCCTAGTCTCCATTGGTGTTGGACCAGATGACGCCAAAAGGCGTACAACTCAAAAACAGCGCAATATTTGAGTATTGAGAGCTCGGGGTAAGCATTTACACTATAAGACCTCCTTTACCAGTGGCAAAATATAGTAATAGGTTTTTACCCTTTCAACTGGTACAAAAACTGACACCTTCATACAAGGCATCATTTTTGCAATAACCACAACACAAGCAGTCAAAATGCAAACAAAAAGAAACAACTCTGATAATCTTCTTGGTTCTTTCGTAAAGTCACGTAGAAGGGAAGTAATAAAATAATAAAAATAAAACATAATAAAACAATTCTCACAGTGAGAATTGTTTTATTATGTTTTATTTTTATATATTTTTTTATTTTTATTATTTTATTACTTCCTTCTACGTGACTTTACCGAAAGAACCAAGAAGATGAATCCCTGCAGTCACGAAAGCTTTAAATCGAAATTTAACTCTGATAATGATAATGTTATGCACTGTCCTTGAAGTTGATTGGTCCACACCCGAGACAGCTTATGTTAGAGCCCAGTCTCCATTGGTGTTGGACCAGATGACGCGGAGTCTCATTTGTGAAAGGGACCTGGGGCATGAGTCTGCCGCTGGGCAAGGGTGCTGCTGTGCGCGATTGCCATTGAGCACTTTCTGGGGGTCAGGTTTCAACATTTAGCACAATCTGGATTTGTGATGCCAGCACAATAGACCACTCACTCACGCGAATTACGTCACGGCATCTTTAACGAGCACCGGGTGAAGGAGATGGAGCAATGTTAAGTTTCAGGGCTAATACACACCGCAGTATTTATCAGGGCGGCCACCGGATTCGAACCGCGAGCCCCGGCATTAAGCAGGGAACTCGCTACCGCTGGACACCGCGCTGGGATTAGAGCGGCTCACGTGGGCCCTGGGGGTACACGCGGGGATTGTGTGGGGGGACCTACAGGGGGCTTCGGGTTCATTGGCTGCACCCTGAGAGTGGGGGGCAGCGAGCGGAGTGCACGGGGTTCGGCACTGCCCACACCGCACGTCGCCATAGCGATGATGAAAGGCTGTGCATCATCACCATGGTGATGATGGTGATGATGGGGCCGCGTCACCGTGGCAATGAGAAGGAATGTCTTCTTGGTTCTTTAGGTAAAGTCACGTAGAATGGAAATAATAAAATAATAAAAATAAAACATAATAAAATAATTCTCATGACGTTTCGGCCACAACGCAAGCAGCCGTCCTCAGGTAAAGAACAGGTCTGTCGAGACAGACCTGTTCTCCAGACCTGTTCTCCACCTGAGGACGGCTGCTTGCGTTGTGGCCGAAACGTCGTGAGAATTATTTAATATATTTTACTTTTTATTATTTTATTATTTCCATTCTACGTGACTTTACCGAAAGAACCAAGAAGATGAATCCCTGCAGTCACGAAAGCTTTAAATCGGGAGGGAATGTGTCGCCACGGCAATGAGAAAGTGCGCGTTGTTATGCGGGGAGGGGGGGCGTTGCCATGGGGCGTGCGTTGCCATGGGGGCGTGGCGTTGCCATGGTCACCGTATCGGGGCTGCACGGTGACGCGCGCCGTGCACGACGCCAGGAGCCCGGAGCGCGAGCGGCAGGAGACCGAGTACCAGCCCGCGTCACGTGACCCCGCCTGGCCAATCACAAGGCACGCGTAGCCACAGCCGTCCTCGTGCATCCTGAGGGAGGGGGGCGGGGGTTCGGGGCGAGGGGCGAGTGGGGGGGGGTAGGTGAGTGAGATTGAGTGGGGGTGAGTGTGTGTGGGTGTGTGTGGGTGAGTGTGTGTGTGGGTGTGTGTGGGTGAGTGTGTGTGTGGGTGAGTGCGTATGTGTGGGTGAGTGTGAGAAACAACGAAAAACCATTGCGGATGGCCACGTAGAATGTTCGAACGCTCACTGCGGAGGAGAGGCTGCCACTCCTTTGTCGGGAGCTGGACCGGTACCGCCTGGATCTCTGTGGCATTCAGGAGGTCCGGTGGACCGGTTCTGGCTCCTGCCACCATGAGGGGTGGACAGTCCTCCACTCAGGACAGGAGACTGCCAAACAACAGGGTGTGGCTCTTCTTCTGAACAAAAGAATGAAGGAGGCGTGGGAGCGTGGTGGTGAGGTGTGGGAAGCTGTAAGCCCCCAGGATACTTTGGGCTCGCCTTCCCATCAACCGGAGGCGAGGAGTGGTGATCGTGGTTACTTATGCCCCCACCGAAGATGAATATCCGTGGAGGGATGCAGGCAAAACCAATGAGTCGGATGCCTTCTATGACCTCCTGTCACAGGTGCTGGCTAAAGTGGCCACTCGGGACAGAGTCATCTTGTTGGGTGACTTCAATGCCCGAGTTGGTCATGATGCTGGCACCTGGTCTGGAGTGATTGGAAGGCATGGTCCAGATCAGCTCAATAACAACGGTAGGAGGCTGCTAGATTTTTGTGCAACCCATGGGCTTGTAATTACCAACACGCTCTTCCGGCATCGGCGCATCCACACAACATCATGGATGCATGCCGGGTCCAAGCAAGAACATCTGCTGGACTACATAGTGACGGACCAGCGGATGCGAGCCCATGTCCTTGACACCAGGACCTACCGTGGAGCTGATCTGCCCTCTGACCATCGACTAGTCATCTGTAAGATGTGCCTGCCATTCTTCCACTCCGGTGGTGGGTGTACACCCAGGACCCCATTCCAACCAAAAGTGGCCTGGTCTCAGTTAGCTGATGAAATTTACAAGCGAGAATTTCATCATCACTTGCAGCTGGGGTTGGCATCGTCCCCCACTCCTCCTGATGTCGAGGGTAAATGGGCGAGGTTTAGGACTGTGACTCATGCAGCTGCAATGGCTGCTTTGGGTACGCGGTCCAGACCTCCCCATAAACCCTGGCTGACAGAGGAGTTGTTCACGTTAGTTGAGAAAAAGCGACAGGCCCACTCTCATCGGCTACAGCATCCCACGTCAGAGAATGAGGAGGTTTACCGCAGCCTTCGCTCGGAGATTCGGAGAGCCGTAAGGCGCTGCAAGGATGGGTGGTGGTCGCAGGTTGCTGAGGAGATAGTCTGCCTCAGTGGTCCGCCATCACAAATCACTATTTAACTCCATCAAAAAAGTAACCTGCAGCGCCACACCTATTACCATCATTATGGGAAAAAACGGTAATCCAATCTCCGACCCCCAGGAACAGGTTTGCAGATTTGCTGAGCATTTCTGTGAGGTCCTGGGGGAGGGGAAATCTCTCAGCCAGGAAAACATCATGGCACAAAGTGGGGATAACCCTGCTGAGGCTGCGGTGCCTCAAATATTGGAAGAGGTCACCCCCTGTGAGTGGATGGCTGAGGTGCCATCTGTTGAGGAAGTAGTGAAGGCGATCCGGAGTCTGAGACCAGGAAAGGCACCGGGCAGAGATGATCTCCCAAGCAAAATGCTGAGGGAGGGTGGCGTTTGTGCACAGACTGCCCTATATGACATGATAACAACATTCTGGACCACTGGACGGGTTCCGCAGGATTGGAAGGATGCCCTGGTGGTCCCCCTCTTTAAGAAGGGGGACCGCACAGACTGTAACAACTACAGGGGCATCTCACTCCTCAGTGTGCCGGGAAAGGTCCTGGCAAGGATTATTCAACATCGCCTTGCTAGGCACGCTGAGGAGAGGCTTGCGGAGCCCCAATGCGGTTTCAGGAAAGGGCGGTCCTGCACAGATGCCATATTTTTTGTCCGTTTGCTACAGCAGAGGTGTAGGGAATTCCAACAAGACCACCATCTCTGCTTTATTTACCTGGTCAAGGCCTATGATACCATCAGTAGGCCTGGGCTCTGGGTTGTTCTACGTGCTTTCAGAGTCCCTGACCCTCTGCTTACGATCATTAAGGACCTTCATGATCGCATGCCTAAACAGCTTTTGTTCGGCCGGATCAAGGGGGCTAAACGGGCGCGACACGGGCTAGAGAAAAGATGGAGTGATGTGGTACAGGAACACGTGGAGCTGAGTGGACTTGCCAATGACTGGTACCAGCGGTGTCAAGATCGGCCTCTGTGGAGGAGGCTCGTGAAGGACGCTACTGGGCAGTTGGAGGCAGTCGCCCTCCGACAACAACGGAGGGCGGAGGAGCGACGCTCACAACAACGAGCGGAGCGCCGGGTGGCTAACACAGCAAGTTGGTACAGTAGGGGGCACAGGTGGTGCATCAGCCAGTCATCTCGGTCATCTCAGTCAGTCGACCCATAGCACCTGCTGGGTCTGTCCCGTGACCTCCTGCCAGCGGGCGTTCGACACTTCACGTGGCCTCAAGGTGCACTTGGCCTGGCACAAGCGTCGTGGGGACGTCACAGCCACTTAGTGGCGAATGGCGGTTGTTGTTGTTGTGATTGAGTGAGGGTGAGTGTGTGTGGGTGTGTGTGGGTGAGTGGGGTGAGTGTGTGGGTGAGTGTGGTTGAGTGAGGGTGAGTGTGTGTGGTGGGTGATGGGGTGTGAGTGAGGTGGGTGAGGGGTGGAGGGGTGGAGTGTGTGTGGGTGTGTGGGTGAGTGTGGGGGTGGGGTGAGGTGTGGGTGTGTGGATGAGGTGGTTGAGTGAGGGTGAGGTGTGGGTGAGTGTGGTGAGTGAGGTGAGTGTGTGTGGTGTGTGGATGAGGGTGGTGGTGGGTAGAGGTGGGTGGAGGTGGTGAGTGTGTGGGAGGTGTGGGTGGGTGGGGGTGAGTGTGTGGTTGGTGGTGTGTGTGGATGAGTGTGGTTGAGCGGGGGTGAGGTGTGTGGGTGAGGAGTGTTCACTCACCGGGTGTGTTCGGAGGGGTGGACGCTCTGCTTGTCCTTGAGCCAGGAGAAGGTGATTAGCGGCCCCTCCTCTCCGTCCTCCCCGCCGTGACCCTCCCGGCAGGCCGCGACCTGCTGGGAGGTCGCGACCACCTCGAGGCGGAAGGGCGATCCCTCCTCGGCCACCACGTGTCTCAGCGGCATCACGAAGTGCGGCGGCGACTCCACCTCCATCGCTGCTCACCGCACTCAACGGCGTTAGTCGCTCGCCACACTCACCACGCTCACCGCACTCACCATACTCACCACACTCACTCACCACATTCCCCACACTCACCGCACTCACCACACACACCTCACTCATCACACTCACCACAATGGTCACACTCACCATACACACCGCGTTAGTCACCCCCCACACTCACCACACTCACCACACTCACCACACTCATCACACTCACCACACTCACCACACTCACCATACACACCACACTAACCACACTCACCACGCTCAGCACACTCACCACACTCACCACGCTCACCACACTCCCCACACTCACCATACACACCGCACTCCTCACACTCCCACACTCCCACACTCTTCCCCCACACTCACCACGCTCACCATACACACTCACCATACACCCACACTCACCACACTCACCACACCGCGTGAGTCACCACTGCACAAAACAAAGATCTCCCGTAAAGCCTTAACAGACTGTTGGTGCAAGTGCTGTTAGCGAGCACCTATGAAGGCTGGAACGGCACACGAGGGGGTGGGTGGCTGGTACCACCTCCGGCCGCCTTTGTCTCCCTATTGGTGATGTTTACACACCGCACCAGGTACTCATTTGACGCTGAATCGACCTAGGGGAGGCCCAGGACCGGTACATATAATCGTCAACGGTGTTGGCCATGAGCGGCAATTGAACTCGGGTCACCGGGTTTCGTAGCGCAGTGTAGCGCTAATCGCTGCTACACTACCGCTCCCTTAACTACTGCGCACCAACTTTTTCTCACTCGCGCTCGCTCACTCCCTCTCACCCTCCTTCTCGCCCTCTCTCCCACACGCACACACACATGCACGCACACACACCACACGCACACACGCACGCACACGCACACACACGCACACGCACGCACACACACACACGCACACACACGCACATACACACGCACATCCGCACACGCACGCACACACACGCACACACGCACCACACACACACCGCACACACGCACACACACACGCACACACACGCACGCACACACACACACACGCACACACACGCAGACACGCGCACACGCTCACACGCACACACACGTACGTGTGATTGTGACGCGTGCGCTGCTTTCGCTCTCCCCCGCCGCGTTGCGTGCCACGCACGTCACCAGCAAGCCACCGGGCTCGCTCGACCGCCGGTGCCGCCGGCGCCCCCGGGCCGCAGCTGCAGCAGCAGCAGCAGCGAGTGCAGGCCGCTCTCCTGCACCAGCGCACGGCAGCCCGCGGTGCGGCCGCTCACCGGGTGGCCCTCCACGCTCCACGCCACCTCGGGCTCCGGCAGCCCCGTAACCTGCGCCGCCACCGCCGTCGTCGCAGGCACATGGACGCAGGCGGAGGTCCCCCGCGTAGCCGGCGCAGGCCGCCGGGGCAAGTGCGCGCTCGGCAACGAACGGCGACTGTAATGCCGCGTCGCTCGCGCCAGGCTAGGTATGCTTTGAGGCTACCGTGTGAAGCAGAGGTCGCAACCGGGTACCCGATACCCGTACCCTACCCGATACCCGACTAGCCGTACCCTGCCGGGTACGGGTACGGGTAGCCGTTTGCGACTCTGGTGCGGCCGGGTACGGGTACGGGTAGGCCGTGAGTCACTGGTGAGTAACCGTTTGTCACTCATTTCGGGTAGGGTACGGGTAGGGAACGGGTACCCGTACCCGGCCGGGTACGGGTACGGGTACCCATTTGCGACCCTGGTGCGGCCGGGTACGGGTAACGAATCAAAACCCGTTTGCGACCTCTGATGTGAAGTGTGGAAGGCTGACCTCTGTCCGGAGGTCACTGGGACAGATCCAGGTGGCGTGGGTTGACTCACTTGCACACGAAACTATAAAGTATTCTTATTTGACTGGGTAAGAAGGCCCACTGAGAGACAAAGATCCCCCGTATAGCCTTAGCCAGACTGTTGGGGCAAGTGCCGTTAGCGAGCAGCACCTACGAAGGCCGGCACGGCACACGAGGGGGTGGGTGGCCAGCACCAAGCTCGGCTGCCTTTGTCTCCCTCGTGGCGATGTTTACACACCGCACCAGGTACTCATTTGAGGCTGTGTTGACCCAAGGGAGGCCCAGGTCTGGTTCAGATAATCGTCACTGGCGTTGGCCGTGAGACTGAAGCAGAAGGATTTCTCCACAATTCTGGCTGTCGCCTGATGAGGCTGGTTGCAATTACTGACGAACCGTCGTACTCAAATTGTAAATGTCTACGTGACTTTACCGAAATAACAAAGAAAATGAATCCCTGCAGTCACGAAAGCTTTAAATAGAAATTTAGAAATTAATTGGTATGTTTTGTTTACGTAACAAACCTTACTAATTGGCTAAGACGGGTGGTTGCGGGTTTAAGGATGCATTCACATTTACGCAATCTAACCCCAAAACACCTCCGCTATGGAAAACATTGTTCGCGAAAGCCGATGTGTTAAACAGGTCTACTGTTTACACCATTGGAACCTCATTTGCCAGTAAAAAATATGATAATTGGTTTTTTACCCTTCTATCTGGCAACAAAACTGACACCTTCTTTACAAGGAGTCATATTTACATAGACCACAATACCTGCAGTCGTAATGCAAACAAAATACACAACTCTGATAATGTATGCACTGTCCTTGAAGTTGATTGGTCCACACCCGAGACGGCTTTCCTTAGAGCCTAGTCTCACATGTTGTTGGACCAGATGAGTTGTGCGCCTTTTGGCGTCATCTGGTCCAACCCATGTGAGACTAGGCTCTAAGGAAAGCTGTCTAGGGTGTGGACCAATCAATTTCAAGGACAGTGCATACATTATCAGAGTCATGCTTTTTGTTTGCATTACGACTGCAGGTATTGTGGTCTATGCAAACATTACTCCTTGTAAAAAAGGTGTCAGTTTTGTTGCCAGATTGAAGGGTAAAAAAACAATTATCAGGTCTACTGTTGCCGCAGAGACTTGCATGAACCTCCATTGCCGTGGAGATGAGTACTACGTCACCATGGAGGACCAGTGTCATTGCTCCCGTTGCCCTGGAGACCCACATGACCCCCCTCCCTCACCCCAGTTGCCATGGACACGGGGGTGGGGTGGAAAGGGGCAGGGGTTGGTACCTTGCAGTCGAGGCGGCAGAGATCCCCCTCGCTGCCCGTGACGTCGCTCAGCGGCTGCACAAAGTGAGGCCGGTAGTACTGCCGGGTCAGAGGGCACTCGGGCACGCTGCACACAAAGACAAAGGTCCCCCCTATAGCCTTAACAGACTGTTGGCGCAAGTGGTGCTAGTGAGCACACACGAGGGGGTGGGTGGGCCAGGACCACGCCTGGCCGCATTTGTCTCCCTAGTGGCGATGTTTACATATCGCACCAGGTACTCATTTGAGGCTCAGTCGACTTAGGAGATGCCCAGGACCGGTTCAGATAATCGCCAAGGTGTTGGTGGCTGTGCGCGGGAATCGAACTTGCGAATTTGCGTCACCGGGTTCGTAGCACAGCGCATCGGGATCATGCGTGAGTCGTGCGGGGGTCTACGCGTGGGTCACGCGGGGGTCACGTGGGGGTCACACGAGGGTCACGTGGGGGTCACGCGGGGGTCACGTGGGGGTCACGTGGTGGTCACCTGGCCCCCGGGTCGCTGGCGATGTCTGTGTCAGACGTGACCGAGTCCTGGAACAGAAACACGGGAGAGAGGGCGGTTGTGCAGCTGTTGTTGTGAGGCTGTTGTTGTTGTGTTGGCGTGGTGGCGTTATGTGTGTGTGGTGTGCACAGTTTGTGTGGTGCGCTGCGGTATGCTGCTCTGTCATGCATGGTGGACGCAGTGTGGTGTGCTGCTGGCTATGTGCTGCTGTGTGCTGTGTGGTGGACATGGAGTGGTGTGTTGTTGGCTGTGTGCTGCCTGTGTGCTGCGTGGTGGATACGGTGTGGTGCGCTGCTGGCTGTATGCTGTGTGGTGGTTACGGTGTGGTGTGTTGTTGGCTGTGTGCTGCGTGGACACAGTGTGGTGTGCTGTTGGCTGTGTGCTGCTGTGTGGTGGACATGGTGTGGTGTGTTGTTGGCTGTGTGCTGCTGTGTGCTGTGTGGTGGTTAAGGTGTGGTGTGCTGTTGGCTGTGTGCTGCTGCGTGTGTGCTGCTGTGTGGTGGACATGGTGTGGTGTGTTGTTGGCTGTGTGCTGCTGTGTGCTGTGTGGTGGTTAAGGTGTGGTGTGCTGTTGGCTGTGTGCTGCTGCGTGGTGGACACGATGTGGTGTGCTGCTGCCTGAATGCTGCGTGGTGGACATGGCGTGGTGTGCTGCTGTGGTGTGCTGCTGTGGTGTGCTGCTGTGGTGTGCTGTTGGCTGTGTGTTGCTGCGTGATGGACACGATGTGGTGTGCTGCTGCCTGAATGCTGCGTGGTGGACATGGCGTGGTGTGCTGCTGTGGTGTGCTGCTGTGGTGTGCTTTTGGCTGGTGTGCTGCTGGCTGTGTGCTGCTGGCTGTGTGCTGCTGCTCCTCACCTCGTATTTGTTCCCAAACAGTCGCCGCGCCATCTTCTCCTCGTGCGACAAGCGCGGCTGTGTGGGGGAGGGGTGGGGGGGTGACCGATCACGCACTGACCTGACCTGAAGTCACTCCACTGTGATGGTGGTGGTGATGGTGGTGGTGATGGTGGTGGTGGTGATGGTGGTGGTGGTGATGATGGTGGTGATGATGGTGGTGATGATGATGGTGGTGGTGGTGATGGTGGTGGTGATGGTGGTGGTGGTGGTGATGGTGATGATGGTGGTGGTGGTTTGGTGGTGATGA
>WFAB01003348.1:0-17614 GCA_018977245.1 Lethenteron camtschaticum | reverse complement strand
CGTGCGTGCAGGGGGTGCACGGTGGCAGTATCGCCGGGGTACTGTGAGGGTGAAACATCCGCATAAACAATCGGCAACTCATCTGCGTTTACCAACGTGGCTGAACCCACCACCCCGTACCGTTTTGCCAACTCCGGGTGGGGGGTTAGCATTAACCTCACCGATGGTCGGCGGAGGGTGTCACCAGCACCAGCATCTCGGCGAGCGGCCCGATGGTGACTTTGCCGAAAAACCTAAGAATCTGACTCAATCTTAATTTTAGAGCTTTCGTGACTGCAGGAATACTCTTTGGTTCTTTCGGTAAAGTCACGTATAAAGATAAAATAATAAATTAAAGTACTTTACTACACGCGTCGCCGTACTCATTGACATGTAAATGTTTTGTCTCTAACCCTCCTTTCTCCGCCCCCTCTGTCTATTTTAAGGCCTCGCCACAGAGACGATCTCCTCTCTGTCTGTGTTGCTCTCTCTCTATGTATCTAGGTGATATCTGTCTGCTTATATGTCTGTCTATAGTTTTCTGGTTAGATTTTTTGTTGCTATTTATTTTATACCTGATGATGATTGCTTGTGTTGCAATCGAAATGTCGTATGCAATTATTTAATTTATTATTTTATCTTTATACGTCACTTTACGAAAGAACCAAAGAGTAATCTGTACTCATTGGTGGTTTTTCGGTAAAGTCACGTGTGCAGAAATAAAATCAACTTTAAATAAACAAAATTCAAATAAATCACGACATTTGTACCACAACACAAGCGCCCATCGTCAGGTGGAAATGGGGTGAAACGCACAGCGAGGAAACACGCAGGGGGACACCACGCACACAGCACGTAGAGATTTTTATTGTATTAATTTAATACACGTGAGACTTTACCGGAAAAAAACAACAAGTGTAATTTCAGCAGTCACGAAAGCTTCAAACCTAAATCAAATCTCTGGCCTTGAACTAAACAATGACAAGTCTTGCTGCTATCATTCAAAACACATTCCTGCGGAGGGAGCTGGTAGGAACGCTGGGATGCTCGCTCAATGGCCTGCAGGGTCAACGGCGGCGTGGTGTATTCGCAAATATGCCCGACTGTGAGGGCGGGCACAAGCCGGCGTGAGTAGATTAAACGTTGAGTTTTATAAGGGCACCACGGGGTGACCAGCCCCTCCCCACCCAGCCCCTCCCTCCAGCCCCACCTCCCACCCAGCCCTCCCACCCAGCCCTACCACCCAGCCCCTCCCTGCACAACGGACACAATAATCCCCTGTGGGCTGGTGTAACCAGGAGGTTCCTACCAGTGTAACTGAAGACTGCACGAAGCAGCGACAAAGCATTTGCCACCGAGGCCACCGCACAACGATTTGATGCCAACGTTACACCGGACTATTTCGAGTCGATGGTGAAGGGCTCTGTCGATGTGGTGAGTCGGTGATGATTGCAAGGTCACATCTTGCTCAACATCCCCCAAACAAATGTCCATTCGTTAACTTCAGCAAGACTGACATCACAGCGTGTCAAAGAGGTCCTCCCGGGTTGCGATCCGTTTGGGATCAAAACAAAACAAAAACCGCTCAGAACAGAATTGCCAAGCGACATAATCACCGCTCCCGCCACGGGCATAATCCACACTCGGGCAGCGACAAGCTGACTCCACGCTAACTGCCGGGTAGTTGGGAATGAACAATTTAGCTTAGAGGAATCATATATATATAGCTCAATGTTGTGATATACAAAAATATTCAACAGATAAAACAAACGCAACTTGAGATGGCGTCTTCATCGTTGCTGTGCTGGGAGTATTTTTCAACAAAAACAGCAGCACTGGGTGGCTGTCATTGTTTTGTTGCAATAAAATTCTTATTTTCTTCTCGTTGTCTTCGTCTTCACTTGAATCGTCACCCGATTGCAATGGCGGCTCTCAGGCTTCGCTGGAGAATCCAAAAATCGAGTCACCAAATTATTGGACCCATCACTGCTTTCTCGTCTCAATTCCCACCCTCTGTGAGCACTCACGCACAAGGCACACACAACACACGTGTGTACGTGTGTACGTGTGTGGGAGCGGTGGTGTAGCGGTTAGCGCTACGCTGCGCTATGAACCCGGCGACCCGGGTTCGATCCCGCTCACGGCCAACACCGGTGACGATTATCTGAACCGGTCCAGGGCCTCCCCTAGGTCGACTCAGCCTCAAAGAACCTGGTGCGGTGTGTAGTAAACATCACCACCGGGGAGACAAGGCGGTCGGGCGTGGTGCTGGCCACCCACCCCCTCGTGTGCCGTTCCGGCCTTCGTAGGTGCTCGCTGACAGCACTTGCCTCTACAGTCTGTTAAGGCTACACGGGGGATCTTTATCTTTGTGTGTGGTGGGGAGCGGTGGGGTAGCGGTTAGCGCTACGCTGCGCTATGAACCCGCCGACCCGGGTTCGATCATATTTGACCGAGGCTATTCTGACATCCAATCTGTACAACAACAAAAATCTGCCACCTTTTACATAGTTGATAACATAGTGATGGGTTTTTACCCTTTCACTGGTACAACAACTACCACCTTTATACAAGGCATCATGTTTGCAATAACCACAACACAAGCAGTCAAAATGCAAACAAAAAGAAACAACTGCTTGTGTCGTGGTTATTGCAAACATGATGCCTTGTATAAAGGTGTTAGTTGTTGTACCAGTTGAAAGGGTAAAAACCTTCCACTATCTTTGCCACTGGTAAAGGAGATGTCTCATAGTCGATAACATTTTCAGTATCAACTTCCAGATAGAAAAACTCAACAGGGGGATGGTGGTGGTGATGGGTGATGGTGGTGGGTGGTGGTGGTGATGGTGGTGATGGTGGTGATGGTGGTGGGTGATGGTGGTGGTGATGGTGGTGGTGGTGGTGATGGTGGTGGTGATGATGGTGATGGTGGTGGTGAAGGTGGTGAAGGTGGTGGTGATGGTGATGGGGGTGATGGTGGTGGTGGTGGTGATGATGGTGATGGTGGTGGGTGGTGTGGTGGGGGTGGTGATGGTGGTGGTGATGGTGGTGATGGTGGTGGTGGGTGATGGTGGTGGGTGATGGTGGTGGTGATGATGGTGATGGTGGTGGGTGGTGATGGTGGTGGGTGGTGATGGTGGTGATGGTGGTGATGGTGGTGTGGGTGTTGATGGTGGTGATGGTGGTGGGTGGTGATGGTGGTGGGTGTGTGGTGATGGTGGTGGTGATGGTGGTGGGTGGTGGTGGTGATGGTGGTGGTGATGATGGTGGTGGGTGGTGGTGATGGTGGTGGTTGGTGATGATGGTGATGGTGGTGATGGTGGTGGAGGTGATGATGATGGTGGTGGTGGTGGTGATGATGGTGGTGATGGTGGTGGGGTGGTGGTGATGGTGGTGGTGCTGATGGTGGTGATGGTGATGGTGGTGATGGTGGTGGTGATGGTGGTGATGGTGGTGGTGATGGTGGTGGTGGTGATGGTGGTGGTGATGATGGTGATGGTGGTGGTGGTGATGGTGGTGGTGATGGTGTGGTGATGGTGGTGGGGGTGGTGATGGTGGTGGTGGTGATGGTGGTGGTGGTGATGGTGGTGATGGTGGTGGTGAGGTGTGTGGTGATGGTGGTGATGGTGGTGGTGATGGTGGTGGTGGTGGTGATGATGATGGTGATGGTGGTGGTGGTGATGGTGGGGTGGTGATGGTGGTGGTGATGGTGGTGATGGTGGTGGTGATGGTGATGGTGGTGGTGGGGGTCTTTTGAAACGAAGCAGATGGACAAACAATCCGTCGGCCATCTCGACGTGATTCCCAGCGGATGCCAAATGCCGTCTGGGCAAGCGGAGCTCAGCCAGGGCACCGCTTGGCAGCCCGCGGCGTAGACGCCGCCGCGTACCGGCTGGCGTCTCTCTCACAGCAGGTACGTCCTGACGACGGCGTGGACGGGCCTGCCGCACGCGGGGCAAGGCTCGTTGCGGCGCTTTAGCTTCTTGGCGCACGCGCAGCACGTGACCAGGTGGCCCGTCTCTCCGTGCACGAGCGTGCAGCTCCTGGGCCGGTGCTGGCACACGAGGCACACGCGGCGTTGGCGTCGCTGCTGCTGCTGCTGCTGCTGCTGCTGCCGCTACTGCTGCTGCTGATGTCGTGGTCGGAGCTCGCGGGAGCCGAGGGAGCGGGGGAGACGGTGTCCGACGACGTCTTCGTTTTGACATCGTCGTCAACGCCCTCCTCTCCTCCTCGTGTCCGTCTCCTCCTCCTCGTTGCGGTTCCTGTTGGGACTGACCACAACTTGCTCTGGGCTACGGACACGATGAGCAGAGTCGACGGTTACACTGGTAGGAACCACCTGGTTCCACCCAGCCCACAGGGATTATTGTGTGTCCGTCAGTCGTGCATGCAAGAATGGGAGGGGTGGGGCCGGGTGGGGTGGGGAGGATGGGGAGGTGCTGGGTGGGAGGGTGGGGTGGGGCTGGGTGGGGGTGGGAGGGTGGGGCTGGGTGGAGAGGGGAGGGTGGGGCTGGGTGGGAGGATGGGGAGGGGCTGGGTGAGGAGGCTGTTGCGTAGCTACGCTGCTGTGAGAGACTTACTTTTATGAAAAACACGGACAAGTCAATCAAAGCGTGTGTGGGCCACCGATCCCACGCTCGCCCGGCCACGCGCGAGCGCACGCGCGCTCCGACGTGCTCGTACGCCACCGCCAAACTCACCTGCCGCTTGTCTCCGTCGGCCGTCGCCAATGAGCTTCCCTTCACGGCTCCCGCCGCGTGATCTGCATGCCGCAGAACGACACGCGCACCGATACGTGAGCACCGCGACAGCAGAGGTCGCAAACGGGTTTTGATTCCTTTCACGTACCCTACCCGGCCGTACCCGTACCCTACCCGTACCCGGGTACGGGTAGGGTACGGGTATCGGGTACCCGATTGCGACCTCTGGGATGAAGCCATGTTGCAGGCGCGGGTGGGTTGATTCTAGGAACTTGAATTGTGAGAAGAGACAAGACGTTGGGAAATGAGTGACAAACGGTTACTCACCAGTGACTCACGGCCTACCCGTACCCGGCCGCACCAGGGTCGCAAACGGGTACCCGGCTACCCGTACCCGGCTGGGTACGGGTAAAAGGGTAAAGGTGTCGACATGCCAAGGGGTAAGGTAAAGGGTTAAAGGGTAAAGGTAGTTCGGAAGAATTACCCGGTAGGGTAAAGGTAGCGCGAAGTATTACCCGGTAAATACGGTGCCTTGTTTACCGCTAGAAGCTCCGTGGCGCAGTCTGTGGCCTCTATTCAATAAGTAATATTTTTAAAAACTTTTTTTTAAACACGCTTTTATGAAATGTACGAGTACTGGCAGAACTCCACGACTCCAGGAAGTGGCCACAACGTAGGGACCGTGGCCGATTGCAGCCAACGCCAGTTGATTGTGGACAATTAGACCCAAACCGAAACTTAACAAATAAAAAAGAATGTTTAAAAAATTATATATTTTTGTCATCAGTATGACATAAGTATACTAAGTTTGCAGTCGATACCACATTGGGAAGTGGGTTAAAATTGAGTTACAAGATTTGAGGATACAACAACGACAACAACGACAAGCGTGTAAAATTGGAATCATGGAGAGTATTCTATATGAATAAAGCGCTCTACCTTACAGCGTTTACCGTTATAAACCTTGTTCATGTGTAGTAGTACCCCAGTAATTACCCCCTGTAATCGGGTAATTCGTATGGGGTAAGGGTAAAAGGTAGGGTAAAGGTAGGCTCGTTGCTTTTTACCGGTGATGATACTACTACTAATATTACCGATGATGATACTACTACTGATGATACTACCGGTGATGATACTACTACTACTGCTGATGATACTATTACTAATATTACCGATGATGATACTACTACTGCTGATATTACCGGTGATGATACTACTACTACTGCTGATGATACTATTACTAATATTACCGATGATGATACTACTACTGCTGATACTACCGGTGATGATATTAGTACTGCTGATACTACCGATGATGATACTACTACTGCTGATACTACTACTGCTGATGATACTACTATTACATTTTAACTTGTACCTTACCTGCTAAAGGGTCTAAGGTAAGGGTAGAGTGATTATATTATGGTAAGGTAAATGGTAGGGTAAAGGTAGGTTCGTTGTTTTTACCTTTAAACTTTTACGTTACCTTGCCGAGGCCTGGCTCCACCTTTGCGTCTGTCGGTGGCGGCTCTGCCGAGCGCCTTGGCCAGGAGAGCGCCCAGCGACCTGGGGGACGAGCTGCAGACAGAGGAGAGATGTCTGTGAGAGAACGAACGCTGGGGTGGAAGTTTGCGTGACTGCAAGAATCCATACTCTTTGCTTCTTTGAAAAAAAAAATATTAAAAAACGTCGTGAAGCGTCGTGATTTAATTTAGTTATTTCTATTTTTTATTTTATTTTATTATTTCCCTTCTACGTGACTTTACTGACAGAACCAATGTTTGATAATTCATCGTGTTACATTCGATTTTATTCACCGTTTGCAACTCCAACCGAGGGTTAAAGTGCGCATGTTCGTCTGATAGTCAATCATTGAACGCAAGCTACCGAACAATTTTCACGCACATGCCGGTTTACCTATTAAACCGAGTATAACACTTCCTGTAAACAACGAGAGTTTATTTGTTTCACCAGGTCAGATAGTCCGGGGATTAGTTTCATACGCAAGGGTGGTGACACCTGGGTAACCAAGCTGACAAAACCAAATCAAATCACGTGAAATACAGCAATCAAATAGAAACATCTGAGAAAAAACGGTGTCATATGAGAAATGGAAAAACATATGGCAGATATAAATCAATGTTCAATAACACACACTCTTTGTGTTGGCTCAGCCACATTTTCAAACTGATCATAGTACAATTACAATTAAGTTACGTAATTGTTTTACAGGATGTGTGTGAAATGAACATTCTAAATTAGCACAAGCTGATAATTGTTTTATACCATTCTATCTGGCAACAAAACTGACACCTTTTTTACAAGGAGTCATGTTTGCATAGACCACAATACCTGCAGTCATAAAGCAAACAAAAAACACAACTCTGATAATGTGTGCACTGTCCTTGAAGTTGATTGGTCCACAGCCGAGACAGCTTTCCTTAGAGCCTAGTCTCACATGGGTTGGACCAGATGACGCCAATAGGCGCACAACTCAAAGACAACGCACCAACAGAGTACGAGAGCTCGGGGTAAAGCACAAGCTGTCGCACAAACAATATCAACAACGCAAAGGTAGATTTTACACGGCAAATTGGAAAAGTTGTGATCAGATGAGCTCTCCCATCACGCCACAGGACCGATGATCCAGTGGTCACAACAGCGCACAGTTCACCCGTGGCACATACCGTCGCAACCCTCGGTTGGCAAACTCCTCGACACGCCACCGGTCTTCCTCACCTCGGCTCTTTGAGGGAGAAGCTCTCCACGCCGAACAGCTCCCCCAGAGGGTCGCCCTTGCAGTGCACCATGTGTAGCCTCCGCTTGTCGTAGAGTTGCTTCGTCTTGATGTAGCCGCCCAGGTGATGGAAGACCTGCGCGGGAGGATGCCTCCGTCAACTGAGAAGCCTCCTCCAAGCTCTCAATACTCTGACAGTGCGCTGTTTTTGAGTGAGTTGTGCGCCTTTTGGCGTCATCTGGTCCAACACCACGTGAGACTAGGCTCTCAGGAAAGCTGTCTCGGGTGTGACCAATCAATTTCAAGGACAGTGCATACATTATCAGAGTTATGTGTTTTTTGTTTGCATTACGACTGCAGGTATTGTGGTCTATGCAAAAAAAAAGTGTCAGTTTTGTTGCCAGATAGAAGGATAAAAAAACACAATTATCATTTTCGGCAATGCCAGGCAAAGCGGCGGGCAAACCGCCCACGCCTCGGCACAGGCGTCGCGAGCGAGCGTCCGCATCTCACCTGCGGCAGCGTGAACGTGTCGCCTGTCGCACCGACAGAGCGCAAGAGACGCAGCAGAGGCACAGGCCTCACCGCCTGCGGGACAGACGGAGAGAGAGGTGGGTCGTCACACGTCACCCTCGCATTGAAATCGCCCTCGAAGCAATCGTTGCGCAAATCGTAATCACGCAACACTTTATCTGCTCGCCGGCTTGTTACAAAAGAGACACGCCGACACCAAGAACACGCGCATCTCCGGTGAGTGCACAGTCGGCTAAGTATGGTGCAGAAGAAATTCAACGCACACGCACACACACACACACGTGCGCAGACACGCAAAGCAAACGCGCACACACACGAGCCATTAGGAGTGAGCAACAACCTCAATGCGCGCGTTGCTGTGCAAAGATTCATACTCTTTGGATTTTTCGGTAACGTTACGTAGTTACATTTTTTAAAATCCTTTATATTAAGTTCACTTGCTTGCTTGCTTGCGCGCTTAAGACCGTGCAAATCTTTCGGTCGTTTTTTAACCCACTTCCCGTGATCCAATCGAGCTGACATTTTGCACACAGACTCGTTGTGCGTGACAATTAATTTTCGTGAAAAAATTTTTTGACAAAATTTTCCACTTTTTAGGAAAAAAAAAATTTCATATTTAATTTAAAATACCAATGTGATAAAAATGAAAGCCGTCTCGGGTGTGGACCAATCAATTTCAAGGACAGTGCATATCATTATCAGGGTCATCTCTATTTCGTTTGCATTTTGACTGCAAGTGTTGTGGTCATTGCAAACACGATCCCTTGTATAAAGGTGTCGGTTGTGTTGCCAGATAAAAAGGGTAAACCCCTATTACTATATCTTGCTACTGGCAAGGAGGTATCATGATGTAGATTCCATAACTTATACCACCAGGCTGTGTTCACCCAACAACCCACTCAAACACGAAACAACACTCGGCCTAAAGCGATTGTCTCAAACGCATTGTAAGCACACGGCGACATGAACGCAATCGCAAACACTGACCAAAGCTTCCTCGCAAACTCCCAAGCTGAAGAGATGGAGGTGGAGGGGCTGCCACTCATCATGACGACGACGACGACGATGATGACAACTGCAGAGACACACAGGGACGTGTCGGTTAGCCTGAAGCGCAGTGAGGATCCAGCCTGACAATGACCACCAATCAAGGGGGGTGCTGCTGTTGGTTTCATAAGGTCACAACTGAACTCGGCTTTTAGAGACTGCAGCACGGTGTATCACTCTTAGGTTTTTTTTTTCGGTAAAGTCACCGTGTAGGTAAAACATTTAAATTAATAAAAGTAAAATAAAACAAATTAAAAAATTCACGACGTTCGGAGGCAACACAAGCCTCCGTCTTCAGGTGGAACCGTACAGCCACGACAGCTGTATCAAGTAATGAGAGATTGCAAGAGCTACCACTCGTTATATATAATGGTTGGAGAGGGAGGAAGGGCCAAGTACGGACACTTTTATTAATATGGCAAGTGAGGCTTAAGAGGCTGAGCTTTGTTATCACCACCACAACGCGCCGATTCGCTAAAGTAGCAACGTCGCACACCATCGAGGAGACACGATCATTACGGCGGAGATGATAGATGTACGTATGTTGTCTAGGATCTATGAAAGCATTTTGGATTGGGGATTGTTCCAGCTATTCTGATCGATTAAACTACACGCATTACAAATTGTCCATTTTTAGCTCTGCTCTGAGGCCATAAACACTCAACTCTTTCTACCAGGAAAGGGCCGCTGAGTACCCGGCTCTTTTTCAGAAGCGACCTGGACCGATGGTAGCCTAACGAAGCGATTCATTTCGTGAAAATTTATAGCAGTGGGTGGGTGTGTGAGTGGGTGAGTGAGTAGGTGGGTGGGTGAGTGGTGAGTGAGTAGGTGGGTGGTGAGTGGGTGAGTGAGTGGGTGAGTGAGTGGGTGAGTGGGTGGGGTGAGTGGGTGGGTGAGTGGGTGGGTGAGTGGGTGAGTAGGTGGGTGGGTGAGTGGGTGAGTGAGTGGGTGAGTGGGGTGAGTGAGTGGGTGGGTGGGTGGGTGAGTGGGTGGGTGAGTGGGTGAGTGGGTGAGTAGGTGGGTGGTGAGTGGTGGTGAGTGAGTGGGTGAGTGGGTGGGTGAGTGAGTGGGTGGAGTGAGTAGGTGGGTGGGTGGGTGAGTGGGTGAGTGAGTGGGGGTGGGGTGGGTGAGTGGGTGAGTGGGGTGGGTGGTGAGTGAGTGAGTGGGTGAGTGAGGTGGGTTGAGTGAATGGGTGGGGTGAGTGGGTGGGTGACTGAGTAGGTGGGTGAGGTGAGGGGTGAGTGAGTAGGTGGTGGGTGAGTGGGTGAGTGAGTGGTGTGAGTGGGTGGGTGAGTGGTGAGTGAGTAGGTGGGTGGGTGGGTAGGTGAGTGAAGTAGTGGGGTGAGTGAGTGGGTGAGTGAGTGGGTGAGTGGATGGGTGGTGAGTGAGTGAGTGAGTGGTGGTGAGTGAGTAGGTGGGTGGGTGAGTGAGTGGGTGAGTGGGTAGGTGGATGGGTGGGTGAGTGGGTGAGTGAGTGAGTGGTGGGTGGGGGGTGGGTGGTGGTGGTGAGTGGTGGGGGTGAGTGAGTGGTGGGTGAGTGGTGGTGGTGAGTGGGTGAGTGAGTGGGTGAGTGAGTGGGTGGAGTGGTAGTGGGTGAGTGAGTGGGTGAGTGAGTGGGTGAGTGAGTGGGTGGGTGAGTGGGTGAGTGAGTGGGTGAGTGAGTGGGTGGAGTGGAGTGGGTGAGGTGGTGGGTGAGTGGGTGAGTGAGTGGGTGAGTGAGTGGGTGAGGTGGTGAGTGGTGAGTGGGTGAGTGGGGTGGGTGGGGTGAGTGAGTGGGTGGTGAGTGGGTGAGTGGGTAGTGGGTGGTGAGTGGGTGAGTGAGTGGGTGGAGTGAGTGGGTGGGTGAGTGAGTGAGTGGGTGAGTGAGTGGGTGGGATGAGCGAGTGGGTGAGTGGATGGGTGAGTGGGTGAGTGTGGATGAGTGGTTGAGTGAGTGGGTGAGTGAGTGGGTGAGTGAGTGGTCATTTATTAACACGTAATTCAACTTGTAGAAAACAATTGTACTTGTAAACGAATGTGATTGTTAAACGGTGTTAATTTTTACGTGGCCTTGGTTATATAAATAATAAAAGTACGCGTCTACACGGAGCTCTCCCATGCGGGGCCGCGTGCCCCGATTTGCGGCCAAGATTCAGGCGAGACCGAGGCTTACGAGCAAAAACCGGGCCGCGTTTTTATTCGTTGAAATAAAAAAAGTTGCATTCAATTATCGACGAGAACGTAATGTAAGCTCACAATAAACGAACTATTCCAACGCAACATTTGAAAATCGATACATTCAAGTTATAGCTTAAAGCAATAAAAATTAAACTCGAATTAAATCAACAATTTCGAGGCGCTTGAGTGCGGCCTAGCGAATGGGGCTACGCTGCACCACTCGGCAGACTTCGCGCATTTAGAACTCAATCACTGTCGTTGTATTATCACGGAGAGCCTTGGGGGGTCGAGTATTACTTAGAGCACATGCTGCGAGTTTATTCTCGTTTTGTTGTTGTTAGTCAGCGAGGATACGCTGAACGCCGCTCGACTCACCGAGTGGAGGATGTTGCCGGACTCTGGGACGGGGACGTGAGGAGGCTGCGGTCAATCTGGGGGATGCGGGGGGGTGAGTGGGGGGTGGGTGGATGACGTGAGTGGGATGGGGTGTGGTGGTGAGTGGGTGGGTGAGTGAGTGGGTGGGTGAGTGAGTGAGTGGGTGTGTGGGTGAGTGAGTGGGTGGTTGGGGTGAGTGAGTGGATGGGTGAGTGGGTGGGCGAGCGAGTAAGTGGGTGGGTGGGTGGGCGAGTGAGTGAGTGGGTGGGTGGTGAGTGAGTGAGTGGGTGGGTGAGTGAGTGAGTGGTGGGTGAGTGAGTGGTGGGTGGGTGGGGTGAGTGAGTGGGTGGGTGAGTGGGTGGGTGGGTGAGTGGGTGGGGTGAGTGAGTGGGTGGGTGAGTGGGTGGGTGAGTGAGTGGGTGGGTGAGTGGGTGGGTGGGTGAGTGAGTGAGTGGGGGAGTGGGTGGGTGAGTGGGTGGGTGGGTGAGTGGGTGAAGTGGTGGGTGGGTGAGTGGGTGAGTGAGTGGGTGGGTGAGTGGGTGGGGTGAGTGAGTGGGTGGGTGAGTGAGTGGGTGGGTGAGTGAGTGGGTGGGTGAGTGGGTGGGGTGAGTGAGTGGGTGGGTGAGTGGGTGAGTGGATGGGTGATTGGTGAGTGGGTGAGTGAGTGGGTGAGTGAGTGGGTGGGTGAGTGGGTGGTGTGGGTGAGTGGTGGGTGAGTGGTGGGTGAGTGGTGAGTGGGTGGGTGAGTGAGTGGGTGGGGTGAGTGAGTGGGTGGGTGAGTGGGTGGGTGAGTGAGTGGGTGAGTGAGTGGTGAGTGAGTGGGTGAGTGGGTGGGTGAGTGAGTGGTGGTGGGTGAGTGGTGGGTGAGTGAGTGGGTGAGTGAGTGGGTGGGTGAGTGAGTGGGTGAGTGAGTGGGTGAGTGGGTGAGTGGGTGGGTGAGTGAGTGGGTGGGTGAGTGGGTGAGTGAGTGAATGGGTGAGTGGGTGGTGAGTGGGTTGAGTGAGGTGAGTGGGTGGGTGAGTGAGGGAGTGAGTGGGTGGGGTTAGTGGGTGGGTGGGGTGAGTGGGTGAGTGGGTGGGGTGAGTGAGTGAGTGAGTGGGTGAGTGAGTGGGTGAATGGGTGGGTGAGTGAGTGGGTGGGGTGAGTGAGTGGTGGGTGAGGTGAGTGAGTGGGTGGCTGAGTGGGTGGGGTGAGTGAGTGGGTGGGGTCAATGGCCAGGGTCAACTGACCGAGCAACCCAACGTTCCTACCAGCTCCCTCCGCAGCAGGACGAGGTGTTCGTGAACATCTTTGATGGGTTTCCTCTGGGCACTCCAGTTTCCTTCCAACACGGAAGCCCAACCGCCCCCCCCCCCTTCTTCGTAAAATGAATTGGCCAGGACCCTTTCTGAAAAAGTGGTACTGAGACCCGTTGAGGCTTTACCGGATAAACAAGTGACATTGTTTTGATTATAACACACAACTCTGGCGGTACTCCGTTAACAAAACCCGTCAATATTTTTGAATACCGCCCTACTTATCAGAAACAAGCTTATTTTGTTTAACACACCAGTGACCGCATAGCTGTACCTTCCAGGGTTGCAGTCTTCCCATCTTAGCCCCTCCCCAACCTCTTGCTAAAGACCCCAACCAATGTCCTTGTGCACTGCTCGGATCTCTTTCCACCCACGCAGTGTGGCTTATCTTGCAGTCGGTCCCAGCCAGGGGCGGTTTCTTCATTAGGGCGATTGGGCGACGCACCACCAATGTCATTCAACCACAGAGTCACGCGAGCCGTCACTGCAGCCTCTGGATATAGTCCAATCAGCGTCATGCTACGTTCTGTGGAGTACCGCCTCTTTTTGGGTGATTTCACTCTGGCTGAGAATCGCCCCGAGTGTTCCCATAGACCAGGGGTCTGCAACCTTTAAGACATAAAGAGCCACTTGGACCCGTTTCCGAAGGAAAAAATAAACTGGGAGCCGCAAAATCATTGCGACATTTAAAACAAATATAACACTGCATATATTGTTTCTTACCTTATTGCTATATACAGGGTCGTGCAGTCAGCTGTCAATCTGAATAAAAAAAGGACTTTTTCACTTAATGTAAAATATATTTTTGCAAATTAATAGCTAAATTACCTGGTTAATGGGATTTTTGCTCCTGAACCTCAGTGCACAGTGTCTGCACATCAGGGCTGTAAGACGTCACCTTCATTTTCACACAGGCTTGCAAGCTGTCATCTGTGAGGCGTGATCGATGTTTGTTTTTAATATAGTTCATGTTGGAGAAGACCTGCTCACATACATATGTGGAGCCGAAGATCGACAGGACTCCAAATGCATACTTTTTCATGTTTATATAAGTGTTGGGGATGGCATTCCATGTTTCGAATACAAGTTTGTCCTGTTTGGGAAGGTTTTCAATATCACTCCATTTATGATTCTGAGCCAGAATGGCCTTCTGACGGGCAACATCCTCAAGAGTAGCGGTCAAGCATTTGAACTTGGACACCCATATATCTTTGTCGGCTATATCGGCCAGTTCCATCTCAAGATCAGGTTGACTTACACCTGCAAATGCAGTCATATTCAATAGGGATGGATCGATCGCCAGGGGAGTGACAGGGAAGGATAATGTCGTTTTTTCCTCTCTGAACTCACAGAATCGTTTCCCAAACGAACTTTGCATTGTGGTGATTGCAGACTTGAAATATTCCAAATTTATCGTATCATGACTTTGTTTGAACTCTCTCAAAGAGGGAAAGTGAGACAGTGTACTTCTCTGTAAATCTTTGACAAACACTGTCAACTTGCGCTCGAATGCCAAAACCTCCTCCAGCATGTGCAGGGCTGTGCCTCCTTTCCCCCGAAGGGTTGTATTTAGCGTGTTTAGATGTGCTGTCATGTCTACCATAAAATGTAATTTTTCCAGCCACTCTGACTGTTCCAGCTCAGCAAAGGTGAGCTCTTTGCTGCCCAGGAAGGTTTTTACTTCTTCCAAACATGTGACAAAGCGTTTTAGCACCTCGCCTCTGGACAGCCACCGGACCTTGTTGTGGAGCAGGAGGTCAGAATATATGCTTTCCACCTCATCCAATAGCAAACGGAACTGGCGGTGGTTTAAACCCTTTGCCATTATCTTATTAACAATCTGAATGACCACATCCATCACTTTTGTGCATTCCGGGGGAAATGTTTGAGCACACAATGCCTCTTGGTGCAGGATGCAATGAAATGACAGCAGCGTTCTACCCAGCGCCTTCTGCAGTAGAGCCACAAAGCCCTTCTGTGCTCCTCTCATGCTCGGTGCCCCATCAGTAGCCACTGAGACCAGGTGGTTGGTGTTTTATTTTTTAGCACTTAAAAAGTCCAGGACAGCCTTACAGATATCCTCACCCCTTGTTTGGTCTTTTAGTGGTATCAGCTCAATAAGTTCTTCCTGTGGCCCAAAAGAGTTCACATATCGGCAGAACAGCGCTATTTGTTCAATATCACCTTTATCTTTGGACTCATCACAGGCGATGGAGTACGCCACAGCTGAATTAATGTCTTGAATTTGCTGTTTGCTAATGTTTTCTGCCATTTTTAGGGTTCTGTCTTTGACAGTCTTCGCAGAGAGAGGCATGTCTTTGATTTTCTGCACAATTTCATTCTTGTTTTTGAAGTCCATGTGTAGATGTTCCGAAATATTAATGAATGCTTCTTTTATATACTCTCCATCTGTGAAGGGCTTCCCGTGCTTGACTATTTCCTGAGCGGCCACAAAACTAGCATATGTTGTGGAATTTTCAGTCTTCACCCACTTCTTGAAATTATTTTTGCTCATATTAACCTTCCTCATAAGTTCTGCAATGGCTTTTCGTCTCTCATCTCCATCTGGATATTTTTCAGCAAAGGCTGTGTGTTTATTCTGGAAATGTCTTGCAATATTCGACTTTTTGTTGTTGCAAATTTCTCACCACATATTAAGCATACTGGTAAACCAGTCTCGTCAGTAGAGAATGCGAATGATCCTGTCATTCGCATTCGGCAACGTTATTGCTGTCACCGGGCGGGCAGTGTGGAGCGGAGCGGCGACCTGTCAGCAGCGGCAACGCCAGAGCAGGTGTCACAGTGCGCCTCCTCCCCTCGCTAGCATCCGCCCGGAGCCGCGGTCAAGGTTCAAAAGAGCCGCATGCGGCTCCGGAGCCGCAGGTTGCCGACCCCTGCATAGACTTACATTCAAAGATGTTTTTTTTCGAACGGCGGGCGCTGCAATGCATTCTCTATGGCTTCCGGGAGGCTCGCACAAACGTGCTTACGTCATCATACGTAAGCACGTTTCATCCAACAATATAATTTGTGGCCACCGAGTGGAATCTTTAATAAAAGAAACTGAGTGGATTGTATTAATAGTGAGTATAGAAACAAACAAGATGTATTGTAAGAGTCACTTATTTTTCATTAATATTAAAGAAGTGAAGTTGCCTTTACATGCTTAAGCTGTTAATTTATCCATTGCATGGGTGACCTTATCCTTATCAATCATCCAGACATTTGCCCCCCTGAGAGATTTTGCAGGAGCCGCCACTGAGCAAGATCGATTCCCATGTTATCCAATGGAATTCGATTCGATCCACTCTAATCACTAGCAAGATCGATTCCATGTTAACCAATAGAATTCGATTCCATCCACTCTAATCACCAGAAGATCGATTCCATGTTATCCAATGGAATTCGATTCCATCCACTCTAATACTAGCAAGATCGATTCCCATGTTATCCCAATGGGAATCGATTCTATCACTCTAATCACTAGCAAGATCGCATTCCCATGTTATCCAATGGAATTCGATTCGATCCACTCTAATCATAGCAAGATCGATTCCCATGTTATCCCAATAGAATTCGATTCCATCCACTCTAATACCAGCAAGATGATTCCCATGTTATCCCAATGGAATTCGATTCCATCCACTCTAATCACTAGCAAGATCGATTCCCATGTTATCCAATGGGAATCGATTCTATCACTCTAATCACTAGCAAGATCGATTCCCATGTTATCCCAATGGAATTCGATCATACTCTAAACTAGCAAGATCGATTCCATGTTAACAAAGAATTCATCCACCACCTAATCACCAGCAAGATCGATTCCCATGTTATCCCAATGGAATTCGATTCCATCACTCTAATCACTAGCAAGATCGATTCCCATGTTATCCCAATGGAATCGATTCCATCCACTCTAATCACTAGCAAGATCGATTCCCATGTTTCCCAATGGAATTCGATTCCATCCACTCTAATCACTAGCAAGATCGATTCCCATGTTATCCAATGGGATTCGATTCCACCACTGTAATCACTAGCAAGATCGGATTCCCATGTTTATGCAATTCAATCGAATTGATTGACTTTGTCAATTCTCTGCAAGAATCAATTCCCAACTCCGATCGATTTTCTCTCACGTCATCGGGAGCTCGACACGTGGGTCCGTGTGGTCGTCATGACGATGCACAAACTCTGCAAACTTGGCCTACTCTTCCACTTCGTGCTGCCTCTCATCGACCACCTTGTCACATGTACCACGGGTGAGCAAGGCCCGGTCGATAAATCGGGTACCAAGTTGACTGGGGAGCGGTGGTGCAGTGGGTTAGGTCACTGGTGTGTGGGTGCTCATGCTGTTGTGGGAGTGGCTCATGCAGCAGCAGCTGTGGCGCAGGGTTCTGGGTAGTACGTGTTGTTTATGCCGCTTATTGTGAAAAATCCGTCACAGTTCCTAATGATTGCTGTTTACATTGCTTTCATGGTTTATTTTGGTGATTTCGAAAGTGTATTGGTGTTGGCATGTTGTGTTGTTGTAGTACAGAGTTAGACTGATGGCCTTAATCTAAGTTGTCTTGTGGTTGTTGTTGTTTGACTTGCATCCCACTGGGATGTTTGCCACACAGAGTTGGTGTACGGTGTTTTTTTCTGCAATGTTTTGCCTGTCTTTTCTTAGATTTTCTTTTTGCACTTAGTCACATAGTCACTTTAAGATGTTTTTTGTTAGGTTTTTGTTTTTTTAAATCCTTTATATTAAGTTCGCTTGCGTGCTTGCTGCTGCTTGCTTGCTT
>WFAB01003347.1:12500-17623 GCA_018977245.1 Lethenteron camtschaticum | reverse complement strand
TCACCAGCCACTTACTCACACACTCACTAAGTCACTCACTCAGTCACTCACTCACTCAGCTACTCACTCACTCACTCAGCCACTCACTCACTTACCCACTCACTCACTCAGCCACTCACCCACTCACCCACACACTCACTCACTCACTCACCCACTCACCCACACACCTCACTCACTCACTCACCCACTCACTCACTCACTCACCACGGTCTATCCACTGCTGGCTTACATGGTGGGGGTGCAGCTACTCACTCACTTCTTTGGTGATCCTTACCCCAGGTGACGATCTCATACACTCACTCACTCAGCCACTCACTCATTCACTCACTCAGCCACTCACTCACTCACTCAGCCACTCACTCACTCACTCAGCCACTCACTCACTCACTCAACCACTCACTCACTCACAAAGTCAGACACTCACTCACTCAGCCACTCACTCACTCATACACCCACTTACTCACTCATCCAGCCACTCACTCACTCACTCAGCCACTCACTCACTCACTCAGCCACTCACTCACTCACTCAGCCACTCACTCAGCCACCCACCCATTCACCCACTCACTCACTCACCCACTCACTCACACACTCACTCAGCCACCACTCACACACTCACTCACTGCTGGCTTACATGGTCCGAGTTCAACTACTCACTTCTTTGGAGACCCTTACCCTAGGTGATGATCTCATACACTCACTCACTCAGCCACTCACTCACTCACTCACCCACTCACTCACTCATACAGCCACTCACTCACTCACTCAGCTACTCACTCACTCACTCACCCACTCAGCCACTTACTCACTCATTCAGCCACTCACTTAGCCACTCACTCACTCACTCAGCCACTCACTCACTCACTCAGCCACTCATACACACACTCATTCACACACTCACCCAGCCACTTACTCACACACTCACTAAGCCACTCACTCACTCAGCCACTCACTCACTCAGCCACTCACTCACTCAGCCACTCACTCACTCAGCACTCACTCACTCAGCCACCCACTCACAAACTCACTCAGCTGCTCACCCACTCACTGACTCTTTGTGCGTGTGTGTCTGTGTGTGTCTGTGTGTGTCTGTGTGTGTCTGTGTGTGTCTGTGTGTGTGTGTCTGTGTGTGTGTGTCTGTGTGTGTGTGCAGTCTGCTGCACGTGCTGGGACTGAACGTGCTGCTGGTGCTGATGGGGTGCTCGTGGCGAGATTCTACCCCAACATCGGCTCCATCATTCGGTACACACAGTGACACAACAACAACCGCCATTCGCCTCTAAGTGGCGGTGACGTCACCACGATGCTTGTGCCAGGCCAAGTGCACCTTAAGGCCACGTGAAGTGCCGAACGCCCGCTGGCAGGAGGTCACGGGGCAGACCCAGCAGGTGCCACGGGTCGACTGACCGAGATGACCGAGATGACTGGCTGATGCACCACCTGTGCCCCCTACTGTGCCAACTTGCTGTGCTTTAGCCACCCGGCGCTCCGCTCGTTGTTGTGAGCGTCGCTCCTCCGCCCTCCGTTGTTGTTGGAGGGCGACTGCCTCCAACTGCCCAGTAGCGTCCTTCACGAGCCTCCTCCACTGAGGCCGATCTTGACACCGCTGGTACCGGTCATCGGCAAGTCCACTCAGCTCCACGTCCTCCTGTACCACATCACTCCATCTCTTCTCTAGCCCGTGCCGCGCCCGTTTAGCCCCCTCGATCCGGCATAGAGTGACACACACAGTGACAAAGACAAAGATCCCCCGTATAGCCTTAATAGACTGTAGGGGCAAGTGCTGTTAGCGAGCACCTATGAAGGCCGGCACGGCACACGAGGGGGTGGGTGGCCAGCACCACGCCCGACCGCCTTTGTCTCCCCAGTGGCGATGTTTACACACCGCACCGGGTACTCATTTGAGGCTGAGTCAACCTAGGGGAGGCCCAGGACCGGTTCAGATAATCGTCACTGTGGGTGTTGGCCGTGAGCGGGAATCGAACCCGGGTCGCCAGGTTCATAGCGCAGCGCTAACCACTACACCCACCACTCCCACACACACACGCAGTGACACACACAGTGACCCACGTGACCCCCACGTGACCCCCGGCAGGTACTCTGGGGCTCTGTGCGGCCTGGTGTTCGTCTTCGTGCTGCCCTGCCTCATACACCTCGTGACACACGGTGACCCCCACGTGACCCCCGCGTGACCCCCACGTGACCCCCACGTGACCCCCACGTGACCCCCACGTGACCCCCGGCAGGTACTCTGGGGCTCTGTGCGGCCTGGTGTTCGTCTTCGTGCTGCCCTGCCTCATACACCTCGTGACACACAGTGACCCCACGTGACCCCCACATGACCCCCACGTGACCCCCACGTGACCCACGTGACCCCCACGTGACCCCCACGTGACCCCCGGCAGGTACTCTGGGGCTCTGTGCGGCCTGGTGTTTGTCTTCGTGCTGCCCTGCCTCATACACCTCGTGACACACAGTGACCCCCACGTGACCCCCACGTGACCCCACGTGACCCCCACATGACCCCCACGTGACGCCCCCGTGACCCCCACGTGACCCCCACGTGACCCCCACAGGTACTCTGGGGCTCTGTGCGGCCTGGTGTTCGTCTTCGTGCTGCCCTGCCTCATACACCTCGTGTCACACAGTGACCCCCACGTGACCCCCACGTGACCCCCACGTGACCCCCACGTGACCCCCACGTGACCCCCGGCAGGTACTCTGGGGCTCTGTGCGGCCTGGTGTTCGTCTTCGTGCTGCCCTGCCTCATACACCTCCTGACACACAGTGACCCCCACATGACCCCCACGTGACGCCCCCGTGACCCCCACGTGACCCCCACGTGACCCCCACAGGTACTCTGGGGCTCTGTGCGGCCTGGTGTTCGTCTTCGTGCTGCCCTGCCTCATACACCTCGTGTCACACAGTGACCCCACGTGACCCCCACGTGACCCCCACGTGACCCCCACGTGACCCCCACGTGACCCCCGGCAGGTACTCTGGGGCTCTGTGCGGCCTGGTGTTCGTCTTCGTGCTGCCCTGCCTCATACACCTCGTGTCACACAGTGACCCCCACGTGACCCCCACGTGACCCCCACGTGACCCCTACAGGTACTCTGGGGCTCTGTGCGGCCTGGTGTTTGTCTTCGTGCTGCCCTGCCTCATACACCTCGTGTCACACAGTGACCCCCACGTGACCCCCACGTGACCCACGTGACCCCCCGTGACCCCCACGTGACCCCTACAGGTACTCTGGGGCTCTGTGCGGCCTGGTGTTTGTCTTCGTGCTGCCCTGCCTCATACACCTCGTGTCGCGGCGCCGACTGGGATCCCTCTCGGCGCCCTCCGCCATCTTCCACGTCCTCCTCATGGCGCTCGGCCGTCGCCAACCTCGTCGCTCAGTTCCTCGTCTGACGTCACTTCCTGCGCGGTGACGTCACTTGCTGTGCGGTGACGTCACTTCCTGTGCGGCGACGTCACTTCCTGCGACACCACACAACAGCGGTGATGTCACTTCCTGTGCGGCGACGTCACTTGCTGTGCAGTGATGTCACTTCCTCTGCGGTGACGTCACTTCCTGCTCAGTGGCGGTGACGTCGCTTCCTACGCAGTGGTGACGTCACTTCCTGTGTGGTGGCGGTGATGTCACTTCCTGCACCTTGGTGATGTCACTTCCTGCAGTACCACACAACGGCGGTGACGTCACTTCCTGCGACACCACACAACGACGGTGATGTCACTTCCTGCGACAACACACAACGACGGTGATGTCACTTCCTGCGACACCACACAACGGCGGTGACGTCACTTCCTGCGACACCACACAACGACGGTGATGTCACTTCCTGCGACAACACACAACGACGGTGATGTCACTTCCTGCGACACCACACAACGGCGGTGACGTCACTTCCTGCGACACCACACAACGACGGTGATGTCACTTCCTGCGACAACACACAACGACGGTGATGTCACTTCCTGCGACACCACACAACAGCGGTGATGTCACTTCCTGCGACACCACACAACGGCGGTGATGTCACTTCCTGCGACGCCACACAACGGCGGCGATGTCACTTCCTGCGACACCACACAACGGCGGTGATGTCACTTCCTGTGCGGTGATGTCACTTCTTGCGACACCACACAACGGCGGTGATGTCACTTCCTGAGACGCCACACAACGGCGGTGATGTCACTTCCTGCGACACCACACAACGGCGGTGATGTCACTTCCTGCAATACCACACAACGGCGGTGATGTCACTTCCTGCGACAACACACAACGGCGGTGATGTCACTTCCTGCGACAACACACAACGGCGGTGATGTCACTTCCTGTGACAACACACAACGGCGGTGATGTCACTTCCTGTGACAACACACAACGGCGGTGATGTCACTTCCTGCGACACCACACAACAGCGGTGATGTCACTTCCTGTGACGCCACACAACGACGGTGATGTCACTTTCTGTGACAACACACAACGGCGGTGATGTCACTTCCTGTGACAACACACAACGGCGGTGATGTCACTTCCTGCGACAACACACAACGGCGGTGATGTCACTTCCTGCGACACCACACAACGGCGGTGATGTCACTTCCTGCGACACCACACAATGGCGGTGATGTCACTTCCTGCGACGCCACACAACGGCGGTGATGTCACTTCCTGTGCGGTGATGTCACTTCCTGCGACACCACACAACGGCGGTGATGTCACTTCCTGTGACACCACACAACGGCGGTGATGTCACTTCCTGCGACACCACACAAGGGCGGCGATGTCACTTCCTGCGACGCCACACAACGGCGGTGATGTCACTTCCTGCGACACCACACAAGGGCGGTGATGTCACTTCCTGTGACGCCACACAACGGCGGTGATGTCACTTCCTGTTGCGCAATAACGGATTTTTCTCCTGGATGCTCGTTGCATGCTGGACGCTACACAGACAAAGATCCCCCAGGTAACCTCTAGCAGGCTGCAGGGGCAAGTGCTGTTAGTCGCGAGTAGCAGCAGCACCTACACACACACACAGACAAAGATCCCCCAGGTAGCCTCTAGCAGGCTGTAGGGGCAAGTGCTGTTAGCACTCGCTAAGAGCAGCGCC
>WFAB01003347.1:0-5000 GCA_018977245.1 Lethenteron camtschaticum | reverse complement strand
ATGAAATTCTCACTTGCAACTTTCATCAGCTAGCTGAGACCAGGCCACCTTAGGTTGGAATGGGGTCCTGGATGTACACCCACCACCGGAGTGGAAGAATGGCAGGCGCATCTTACAGATGACTAGTCGATGGTCAGAGGGCAGATCAGCTCCACGGTAGGTCCTGGTGTCAAGGACATGGGCTCGCATCCGCTGTTCCGTCACTATGTAGTCCAGCAGATGTTCTTGCTTGGACCCGGCGTGCGTCCATGATGTTGTGTGGATGCGCCGATGCCGGAAGAGCGTGTTGGTAATTACAAGCCCATGGGCTGCACAAAAGTCTAGCAGCCTCCTACCGTTGTTATTGAGCAGATCTGGCCCATGCCTTCAAATAATCATTCCAGACCAGGTGCCAGGATCACGACCAATTTGGGCATTGAAGTCACCCAACAAGATGACTCTGTCCCGAGGGGCCACTTTATCCAGCACCTGTGACAGGAGGTCATAGAAGGCATCTGACTCATCGGCCTTGCCTGCATCCCTCCACAGATGTTCATTTTCGGTGGGGGCATAAGTAACCACGACCACCACTCCTCGCCTCCGGTTGATGGGAAGGCGAGCCCAAAGTATCCTGGGGCTTACAGCTTCCCACACCTCACCGCCACGCTCCCACGCCCCCTTCATGATCTAGTTCAGAAGAAGAGCCACTCCCTGTTGTTTGGCAGTCTCCTGCCCCGAGTGGAGGACTGTCCACCCCTCATGGTGGCAGGAGCCAGAGCCGGTCCACCGGACCTCCTGAATGCCACAGAGATCCAGGCGGTACCGGTCCAGCTCCCGACAGAGGAGTGGCAGCCTCTCCTCCGCAGTGAGCGTTCGAACATTCCACGTGGCCATCCGCAGACGCTTTTGCTGCTTGTGGAGTAACCCCGAGGGTGAAGATTCAGTCTCCTGGCTCCGCCAAATGGGGTTTGGCCAGGAGACGTCACAGACGCATGTCCCCCCGGGGCCTCCGGCACAAGCTTGATACGTTTTGTACACCGTAGTTTAGTGGTAAGTTAATTGAAGGTGGAGGGGTTACCAGCCCCTCGCATCCGTCCAGAGCCCCCAATTTGGCCGCTGTGGTGGTCACTGCAAACGCCATGAGGGGAAATCCGAATAGAATGGCTCACAGACACCACAGCGTCACACACAGGCACAGAAAAAACTCGCTAAGCAATGGAATGTAATCGTTGGAGATCCGATGAAGATTCGTATCTCCGCGTGACTCTCTGTGTATACTCACCGAGGGTGTTCAAAGTCGCTTCCCACAACTCAGCCGGGAGGTAGTCACTGATCCAGCAGGGGAATGATCAGCTGCTGATTGATTGTGACTCACATCCTGACTACTGTGTCGAAGTATAGCAAATGAGTGGGTGGGTGAGTGAGTGGGTGAGTGGGTGGGTGGGTGGGTCAGTGGATGGGTGAGTGGGTGGGTCAGTGGGTGGGTGAGTGGGTGAGTGAGTGAGTGGGTGAGTGGGTGAGTGGGTGGGTGAGTGGGTGGGTGGGTGGGTCAGTGGGTGGGTGAGTGGGTGGGTCAGTGGGTGGGTGAGTGGGTGAGTGAGTGAGTGGGTGAGTGAGTGAGTGAGTGGGTGAGTGAGTGGGTGAGTGGGTGGGTGAGTGGATGGGTGAGTGGGTGGGTGAGTGGTTGGGTGAGTGGGTGGGTGGGTGAGTGGGTGGGTGGGTCAGTGGGTGAGTGAGCGGGTGGGTGAGTGGGTGGGTGGGTGAGTGGGTGAGTGAGTGGGTGGGTGAGTGGGTGGGTGAGTGAGTGAGTGAGTGGGTGGGTGAGTAAGTGAGTGAGTGGGTGGGTGGGTGGGTGAGTGAGTGGGTGGGTGGGTGAGTGGGTGAGTGGGTGGGTGAGTGAGTGGGTGAGTGGTTGGGTGGGTGAGTGGGTGAGTGGGTGAGTGGGTGGGTGAGTGAGTGGGTGAGTGGTTGGGTGGGTGAGTGGGTGAGTGGGTGAGTGGGTGGGTGAGTGAGTGGGTGAGTGGGTGGGTGGGTGAGCGGATGGGTGAGTGGGTGAGTTAGTGGGTGCGTGGGTGAGTGAGTTAGTGGTTGGGTGGGTGGGTGAGTGGATGGATGAGTGGTTGGGTGGGTGGGTGAGTGAGTGAGTAGGTGGGTGGGTGGGTGAAAGGATGAGTTGGCGAGTGAGTGGGCGAGTTCGTGGGCGAGTGAGCGGGTGAGTGAGTGGGTGAAAGAATGAATGAGCGGATGAATGATTAAGTGAGCGACTGGATGAGAGAGAATGAGTGAATGTCCTCGTGGCCAGTACCTATTCTTTGCCAAATCATCATATCATAATTATTCTTGCACTTCGAGTAACAGAGGGAGGGAATGAGTTGGCGAATGAATGAATGAATGAATGATTAAGCGGGAACAAGTTATTCAAGCCAGAAGGATGAGCGAGATCGAATTCATTGACGGGTGAATGAATTGATTGAATGCACAATGTGACTCAATGTTTCTCAGTGTTACTCAATGTTACTCAATGCAAATACGATATGTTCAGTCGGATCGATGGGTGGGGTGAAATGTGGAAGTCGATCCCGCTGATCCAGTAGCAGCGACGGTGGAGGAACAGGGCAGTTGCAGGGCTGAGCCTTTAACCCAGCAGGTGTCGATTATTTATTTATTTACAACTCACTCATTCACTCACTCACACTCACCCACCTACCCACTCACCCACTCACCAACCTACCCACCCACTCACCAACCACTCACTCACTCACCCACTCACCCACTCACTCATCCACCCACTCACCCACCCACCCACTCCCACTCACCCACCTACGCAATCACCCACTCACCAACCCACCCACCCACACACTCACCCACCGACCCGCTCACCCACTCATTCACTCACTCCCACTCACCCACCTATCAACCCACCCACCCACTCACCAACCCACCCACACACTCTCACCACCCACCCACTAACCCACCCACCCACTCACTCAGCCACCCACCCACCTACTCTCCCAACCACTCACTCACCTACCCACCCACCCACTCACCTACTCACTCACTCACTCACCGACTCACTCACTAACTCACCCATCTACTCACCCACTCACTCACCCACCCACTCACCCACTCACTCACCCACTCACTCACCCATCTACTCACCCACTCACTCACCCACTCACTTACCCACCCACCCACTCAACCAATCACTCACCCTCACCCACTCACCCACCTTCCCACTCACTCACTCACCCACACACCCACCTACTCACCCACCCACTCACTCTCACTCACCGACCCATTCACCCACTCACCCACCACTCACCCACACACCACCACTCACCCACCCACTCACCCACCCACCCACTCACCCACCCACCCACTCACCCACTGACTCACTCACCCACCCACTCACCCACCCACCCACTCACTCACCCACCCACCCACTCACCCACCCACCCACTCACCCACTCACCCACTCACCCACCCACCCACTCACTCACCCACCCACCCACTCACCCACTCACCCACCCACCCACTCACTCACCCACCCACCCACCCACTCACTCACTCACCCACCCACCCACCCACCCTCTCACCCACTCACCAACTCACCCACCCATCTACTCACCCACCCACCCACTCACCCACCCACCCACTCACCCACTGACTCACTCACCCACCCACTCACCCACCCACCCACTCACTCACCCACCCACCCACTCACCCACCCACCCACTCACCCACTCACCCACTCACCCACCCACCCACTCACTCACCCACCCACCCACTCACCCACTCACCCACCCACCCACTCACTCACCCACCCACCCACTCACTCACTCACCCACCCACCCTCTCACCCACTCACCAACTCACCCACCCATCTACTCACCCACCCACCCACTCACCCACCCACCCACTCACCCACCACCCACACCACCTTATTAAACGACACAAGTTTGTGGCTGTAAGTATTCTCGACGATTAGAATAATTACGATGTTATTGTCAAGACGTCGTTTCATTCTTGTTAAAGTAGTTTGACGTGTTGATTTCGCCAGTTTGTTTTGTGTCTCATTTCTCCGTAAGTTGATGATATCATTCTCCCGGTGGTTGAAATTCCCATCGGATGGATTTTCATGAAATGCAAATATGAATAATAAAATTATGAAATTAATAAAATTATTAAAATTATAACCTCGTCATCACTGATTCGCTTCTTGCCTCTGAGTAGACTCCAATGTTAAGTGTCTACCATAGACTCCAATGTTAAATGTCTACCCATAGACTCCAATGTTAAAGTGTATACCATAGACTCCAATGTTAAAGTGTCTACCATAGACTCCAATGTTAAAGTGTCTACCATAGACTTCAATGTTAAAGTGTCTACCCATAGACTCCAATGTTAAAGTGTCTACATAGACTTCAATGTTAAAGTGTCTACCCATAGACTCCAATGTTAAAGTGTCTACCCATAGCTCCAATGTTAAAGTGTCTACCCATAGACTCCAATGTTAAAGTGTCTACCCATAGACTTCAATGTTAAAGTGTCTACCCATAGACTCCAATGTTAAAGGTCTACCCATAGACTTCAATGTTAAAGTGTTTACCCATAGACTTCAAATGTTAAAGTGTCTACCCGTAGACTTCCAATGTTAAAGTGTCTACCATAGACTCCAATGTTAAAAGTGTCTACCCTAGACTCCATGTTAAAGTTCTACCCATAGACTCCAATTTAAAGTGTCTACCATAGACTCCAAATTAAGTGTCTACCCATAGACTTCCAATGTTAAAGTGTCTACCCATAGACTTCAATGTTTAAGTGTCTACCATAGACTCCAATGTTAAAGTGTCTACCATAACTCAATGTTAAAGTGTCTACCCATGACTCCAATGTTAAGTGTCTACATAGATAAGTGTCTACCCATAGACTTCAATGTTAAAGTGTTTACCCATAGACTTCAATGTTAAAGTGTCTACCCGTAGACTCAATGTTAAAGTGTCTACCCATAGACTCCAATG
>WFAB01003346.1:10000-17635 GCA_018977245.1 Lethenteron camtschaticum | reverse complement strand
CCCCCCCGTGTCTCCCCCCCCCCGTGTGTCTCCCCACGTGTCTCCCCCCGTGTCTCTCACTGGCGTTCGTGACGGTAAAGCAGTTGCTGGTCTCCAGGTTGTCCACGTGCGAGACGTGTCTCCCCCCCCACCCGTGTCTACCCGTGTCTCCCTGTGTCTCCCTGTGTCTCCCGTGTCTCCCGTGTCTCCCTGTGTCTCACCCCCGTGTCTCCCTGTGTCTCGCTGTCTCTCCCTGTCTCCCCCCCTCCCCTTCTCTCTCCCCCTCCCCGTGTCTCCCTGTGTCTCCCTCCCCCTCCCCCTGTCTCCCTGTGTCTCCCCCCCCGTGTCCCCCCGTGTCTCCCCCTGTCTCCCTGTGTCTCCCCCCTCCCCGTGTCTCCCTGTGTCTCCCTGTGTCTCCCCCCTCCCCGTGTCTCCCTGTGTCTCCCCCCCCCTCCCCTGTCTCCCTGTGTCTCCCCCCCCCCCCGTGTCCCCCCGTGTCTCCCCCTGTCTCCCTGTGTCTCCCCCCTCCCCGTGTCTCCCTGTGTCTCCCCCCCCCCCTCCCCCTGTCTCCCTGTGTCTCCCCCCCCCCCCGTGTCCCCACGTGTCTCCCAGTGTCCCCACGTGTCTCCCCCCCGTGTCTCTCTCACTGGCGTTGGTGACGGTAAAGCAGTTGCTGGTCTCCAGGTTGTCCACGTGCGAGACGTGTCTCCCCCCCCACCCGTGTCTACCCGTGTCTCCCTGTGTCTCCCGTGTCTCCCTGTGTCTCCCTCCCCCTGTCTCCCTGTGTCCCCCCCCCCGTGTCCCCCCGTGTCTCCCCCTGTCTCCCTGTGTCTCCCCCCTCCCCGTGTCTCCCTGTGTCTCCCTCCCCCTGTCTCCCTGTGTCTCCCCCCCCCGTGTCCCCCCGTGTCTCCCCCTGTCTCCCTGTGTCTCCCCCTCCCCGTGTCTCCCTGTGTCTCCCCCCCCCCTCCCCCTGTCTCCCTGTGTCTCCCCCCCCCCCGTGTCCCCACGTGTCTCCCAGTGTCCCCACGTGTCTCCCCCCCGTGTCTCTCTCACTGGCGTTCGTGACGGTAAAGCAGTTGCTGGTCTCCAGGTTGTCCACGTGCGAGGCGAGGCGGAACGGGTTCTCCGTCTTGTTGGGGTGCGTGTTGTGCTGGTAGATGGCGAAGCGGAAGGCGCTGTTCTCCTGGTCAGACTTGCGCATGAACAGGCCCCCTGCCGGAACGACGGACAAGCAGGCCGGGTTGATGAGTCAGTGAGTCAGTGAGTCATCATCATCATCATCACCACCATCATCAACATCACCACCATCATCATCACCACCACCACCATCATCACCACCATCATCACCACCATCATCACCACCATCACCACCACCATCACCACCATCATCACCACCATCATCACCACCATCATCACCACCATCATCACCATCATCACCATCACCACCACCATCATCACCACTACCATCATCACCACCATCATCACCACCATCACCACCATCATCACCACCACAATCATCACCACCATCATCACCACCACCATCACCACCACCATCATCACCACCATCATCACCATCATCACCATCATCATCACCACCACCATCATCACCATCACCACCACCACCATCACCACCACCATCATCACCATCACCACCACCACCATCATCACCACCATCACCACCATCATCACCATCATCACCACCATCATCAACATCACCACCACCATCATCACCACCATCACCACCATCATCACCACCATCACCACCATCATCACCACCATCATCACCACCATCATCACCACCATCATCACCACCATCATCACCACCATCACCACCACCATCACCACCGTCATCACCACCATCATCACCACCATCACCACCATCATCACCACCATCATCACCACCATCATCACCACCACCATCACCACTCACTCACCCACTCACTCACCACTCACTCACTCACTCACCCATACACTCACACACTCACTCACCCACATACACACTCACTCACTCCACACTGCCACCTGGATACACAGACACATACAGACACATACACAGACACTCACCCACACACTCACTCACCCACACACTCACCCACACACTCCACACTGCCACCTGGACACACACACAAACACCCACACACTCACCCACACACTCACCCACACACTCACCCACTCACCAACTCACTCACCCACTCACCAACTCACTCACCCACTCACTCACTCACCAACTCACTCACCCACACACCCACTCACCAACTCACTCACCCACTCACCCACTCACCAACTCACCCACTCACTCACCCACTCACCAACTCACTCACCCACTCACCCACTCACCAACTCACTCACCCACCCACTCACTCACTCACCAACTCACTCACCCACTCACTCACTCACTCACCAACTCACTCACCCACTCACCCACTCACCAACTCACTCACCCACTCACCCACTCACCAACTCACTCACCCACTCACTCACTCACCAACTCACTCACCCACTCACCCACTCACCAACTCACCCACTCACTCACCCACTCACCATCTCACTCACCCACTCACTCACTCACCAACTAACTCACCCACTCACTCACTCACTCACCCATTCACTCACCCACTCACTCACCCACCCATTCACTCACTCACTCATTCACCCAGTCACTCACCCACTCACCCACTCACCCACCCACTCACTCACCCACCCACCCACTCATCCACCCAGTCACTCACCCTCTAACTCTCTCGCGCCCCCCACTCTCTACCCCCCTCCCCTCTATCCACGCCTCTTTAATGCATCACTCAAATGCCACGGGCGAAAGCGTTCACGCTTTTAGCAAAGTGATTCTGAGCGAATGTGCGAATGCGCGTGAGAGGCGAGCGTGAGTGCCGGTGTGAGTGAGGGGGTTGGTGGGTGAGTTGGTGGGTGAGTGGGTGGGTGAGTTGGTGGGTGAGTTGGTGGGTGAGTTGGTGAGTGGGTGGGTGAGTTGGTGGGTGAGTTGGTGAGTGGGTGGGTGAGTGGGTGGGTGGGTGGGTGCGTGGGTGGGTGAGTTGGTGAGTGGGTGGGTGAGTGGGTGGGTGGGTGGGTGCGTGGGTGGGTGGGTGAGTTGGTGGGTGGGTGAGTGAGTGGGTGGGTGAGTGGGTGGGTGGGTGGGTGAGTGAGTGAGTGGGTGGGTGGGTGGGTGAGTGAGTGAGTGAGTGGGTGAGTGAGTGGGTGAGTGAGTGGGTGGGTGAGTGAGTTGGTTAGTGGGTGGGTGGGTGAGTGGGTAGTTGAGTGGGTGCGTGAGTGAGTGGGTGAGTGAGTGGGTGGGTGGTTGGATGAGTGAGTGAGTGAGTGGGTGAGTGAGTGAGTGGGTGAGTGGGTGGGTGAGTGGGTGGGTGAGTGAATGGATTGATAGATGGATGGATGATTGATTGAATGAGTGAATGAGTGGGTGAGTGAGTGAGTGAATGAGTGGGTGAGTGAGTGAGTGAGTGAATGAGTGGGTGGGTGAGTGAATGAGTGAGTGGGTGAGTGAATGAGTGAGTGGGTGAGTGAGTGGGTGAGTGGGTGAGTGGGAGCGTGGGTCGGTGAGTGGGTGAGTCCATTATGATTATTCTCATGATGATGCTGCTGATGATGATGCTGATGATGATTATGCTGGTGACGATGATGATGCTGGTGGTGATGATGATGCTGGTGATGGTGACAATGATGATGATGATATTTATAATGCTGGTGATGATGGTGATGCTGGTGATGGTGATGATGATGATGACAATGATGATGATGATATTTATAATGCTGGTGATGATGGTGATGCTGGTGGTGATGATGATGATGACAATGATGATGATGATATTTATAATGCTGGTGATGATGATGATGCTGGTGATGGTGATGATGACGATGACAATGATGATGATGATATTTATAATGCTGGTGGTGATGATGATGATGACAATGATGATGATGATATTTATAATGCTGGTGATGATGATGATGCTGGTGATGATGATGATGAACCCACAATTCCCTGAACCCCGGATGTCCGCAACGGCAGATCGAGTGACACCCACACTGCTGTGGTGACCCCTGGGGGTGACTCTGCTTTGCTGAGACGAGGCAGAGAGTGAGAGGGGGAGAGGGGGAGAGGGGGGATGGGGAGAGGGGGGATGGGGAGAGGGGGGGGAGAGGGGGGAGAGAGTGAAGGAGGGGGAGAGGGGGGGAAAGAAAAGGGGGAGAGAGATGGGGGAGAGAGATGGGGGAGAGAGTGAGGGGGGGAGAGATGGGGGGAGAGATGGGGGGAGAGAGATGGGGGAGAGATGGGGGGGAGAGATGAGAGAGATTGGGGGAGAGAGTGAGGGGGGGAGAGGGGGGAGAGGGGGGGAGAAGGGGGGGGGAGAAGGGGGGGAGAGGGGGAGAGGGGGGAGAGGGGGGGGAGAGGGGGGAGAGGGGAGGGAGAAGGGGGGGAGAGGGGGGAGAGGGGGGGAGAAGGGGGGAGAGGGGGGGAGAGGGGAGGGAGAGGGGGGGAGAGGGGGGGATGGGGGAGAGAGATGGGGGAGAGAGATGGGGGAGAGAGTGAGGGGGGGGGGAGAGGGGGAGAGGGGGGGATGGGGGAGAGAGATGGGGGAGAGAGTGAGGGGGGGGGAGAGGGGGAGAGGGGGGGATGGGGAGATAGATGGGAGGGAGAGAGATGGGGGAGAGCGATGGGGGAGAGAGATGGGGGAGAGAGTGAGGGGGGGGGGGGAGAGGGGGAGAGAGATGGGGGAGAGATGGGGGGGAGAGATGGGGGGAGAGAGATGGGGGAGAGATGGGGGGGAGAGATGAGAGAGAGATTGGGGGAGAGAGTGAGGGGGGGAGAGGGGGGAGAGGGGGGGAGAAAGGGGGGAGAAGGGGGGGAGAGGGGGGGGGAGAGGGGGGGAGAGAGGGGGGGGAGAGAGGGGGGATGGGGGAGAGAGATGGGGGAGAGAGTGAGGGGGGGGGGGAGAGGGGGAGAGGGGGAGAGGGGGGGATGGGGAGAGAGATGGGAGGGAGAGAGATGGGGGAGAGCGATGGGGGGGAGAGGGGGAGAGAGATGGGAGAGAGAGATGGGGGAGAGATGGGGGAGAGATGGGGGAGACGGGGGGAGAGATGGGGAGAGATGGGGGGAAAGAGATGGGGGAGAGAGATTGGGGGGGAGGGGGAGAAGGAGGAGAGAGATGGAACAGATGGGGATTAGTCCACACACGGGTGTAGAAGGGAGTGAGATGGAACAGATGGAGATTAGCCCACACACGGGTGTAGAAGAGAGAAGGGAGATCTACAGCCCATCCGCGTGTGTCCCACAAACCCCCTGGGTCACAGGCAGTCGCGGGCAATGCCTCCAAGTCACCAAGGACATCTTTACAAGAGCTGATGGGTGGGTGGGTGAGTGGGTGGGTGGGTGAATGAGTGAGTGGGTGAGTGAGTGGGTGAGTGGGTGAGTGAGTGGGTGGGTGAGTGCGTGGGTGAGTGAGTGCGTGGGTGAGTGAGTGAGTGGGTGAGTGAGTGGGTGAGTGAGTGCGTGGGTGAGTGAGTGAGTGAGTGGATGAGTGAGTGGGTGGGTGAGTGAGTGAGTGGTTGAGTGAGTGGGTGAGTGAGTGAGTAGGTGAGTGAATAAGTGAGTAGGTGAGTGAGAGAGTAGGTGAGTGGGTGAGTGAATAAGTGAGTAGGTGAGTGAGTGAGTAGGTGAGTAGGTGAGTGAGTGGGTGAGTGAGTGAGTTGCGTGAATGAGTAGGTGAGTGAGTGAGTGGGTGAATGAGTAAGTGAGTGAATGGGTGAGTGAGTGAGTAGGTTATTGGGTGAGTGAATGAGTGAGTAGGTGAGTGAGTGGGTGAGTGAGTGGATGAGTGAGTGGATGAGTGAGTGAGTAGGTGAGTGAGTGAGTAGGTGAGTGAGTAGGTGAGTGAATGAGTGAGTGAGTAGGTGAGTGAGTGAGTAGATGAGTGGGTGAGTGAATGAGTGAGTAGGTGAGTAGGTGAGTGGGTGAGTGAGTGAGTGGGTGAATATATGAGTGAGTGGGTGAGTGAGTGAGTGGGTGAGTGAGTGAGTGGGTGAATATATGAGTGAGTGGGTGAGTGAGTGAGTAGGTGAGTGAGTGGGTGAGTGAGTGGGTGAGTGAGTGGGTGAGCGAATGAGTGAGTAGGTGAGTGAGTGAGTGACATGAGCTACACACACCTACCCCGAACCCCCACCCCCTCGACCCCTATGCTCGCAATCACTGAGCGTTGTACACAGACAAAGGTCACCCTTGTAGCACCCCCCACTCCCCCCCCTCTCTCTCTCTCCCTGTCTCTCCCTCTTTCTCTCACGCCCCCCTCCCCCTCTCTCTCAATGTCTCTCACTCTCTGCCGGGCTGTATAGCGAGCAGTTGCAGAGCTGCGCCTGTAGGCAACAGCACTTGCCCCTACAGCCTGGTAGAGGCTACCCATGGTACCTTTATCTGTGTGTGACAGCACTTGCCCCTACAGCCTGGTAGAGGCTACCCATGGCACCTTTATCTGTGTGTGACAGCACTTGCCCCTACAGCCTGGTAGAGGCTACCCATGGCACCTTTATCTGTGTGTGTGACAGCACTTGCCCCTACAGCCTGGTAGAGGCTACCCATGGTACCTTTATCTGTGTGTAACAGCACTTGCCCCTACAGCCTGGTAGAGGCTACCCATGGCACCTTTATCTGTGTGTAACAGCACTTGCCCCGACAGCCTGGTAGAGGCTACCCATGGCACCTTTATCTGTGTGTGACAGCACTTGCCCCTACAGCCTGGTAGAGGCTACCCATGGCACCTTTATCTGTGTGTGACAGCACTTGCCCCTACAGCCTGGTAGAGGCTACCCATGGCACCTTTATCTGTGTGTGACAGCACTTGCCCCTACAGCCTGGTAGAGGCTACCCATGGCACCTTTATCTGTGTAACAGCACTTGCCCCTACAGCCTGGTAGAGGCTACCCATGGTACCTTTATCTGTGTGTGACAGCACTTGCCCCTACAGCCTGGTAGAGGCTACCCATGGCACCTTTATCTGTGTGTGACAGCACTTGCCCCTACAGCCTGGTAGAGGCTACCCATGGCACCTTTATCTGTGTGTGACAGCACTTGCCCCTACAGCCTGGTAGAGGCTACCCATGGCACCTTTATCTGTGTGTAGCAGCACTTGCCCCTACAGCCTGGTAGAGGCTACCCATGGCACCTTTATCTGTGTGTGTGACAGCACTTGCCCCTACAGCCTGGTAGAGGCTACCCATGGCACCTTTATCTGTGTGTGTGACAGCACTTGCCCCTACAGCCTGGTAGAGGCTACCCATGGCACCTTTATCTGTGTGTAACAGCACTTGCCCCTACAGCCTGGTAGAGGCTACCCATGGCACCTTTATCTGTGTGTAACAGCACTTGCCCCTACAGCCTGGTAGAGGCTACCCATGGCACCTTTATCTGTGTAACAGCACTTGCCCCTACAGCCTGGTAGAGGCTACCCATGGTACCTTTATCTGTGTGTGACAGCACTTGCCCCTACAGCCTGGTAGAGGCTACCGGGGGACCTTTATCTGTGTGTAACAGCACTTGCCCCTACAGCCTGGTAGAGGCTACCCATGGTACCTTTATCTGTGTGTGACAGCACTTGCCCCTACAGCCTGGTAGAGGCTACCCATGGCACCTTT
>WFAB01003346.1:0-7500 GCA_018977245.1 Lethenteron camtschaticum | reverse complement strand
AACAACTACAGGGGCATCTCACTCCTCAGTGTGCAGGGAAAGGTCCTGGCAAGGATTATTCAACATCGCCTTGCCAGGCACGCTGAGGAGAGGCTTGCGGAGCCCAAATGCGGTTTCAGGAAAGGGCGGTCCTGCACGGATGCCATATATTTTGTCCGGCTGCTACAGCAGAGGTGTAGGGAATTCCAACAAGACCTACATCTCTGCTTTATTGACCCGGTCAAGGCCTATGATACCATCAGTAGGCCTGGGCTCTGTTTTAGACCATAGAGACCCCTAGAGACCCTCAGAGACCCACAGAGACCTACAGAGACCCATAGAGACCCCTAGAGACCCACAGAGACCCACAGAGACCCACAGGAACCCATAGAGACCCACAGGGACCCACAGAGACCCACCGAGACCCACAGAGACCCACAGAGGCTCATAGAAACCCACAGAGACCCACAGAGACTCATATAGACCCACAAAAGACCCACAGAGACCCACAGAGACCCACATAGACCCATAGAGACCCACAGAGACCCACAAAGACACACAGACACTCATACAGACCCATAAAGACCCACAGAGACCCATAGAGACACACAGAGACCCACAGAAGACCCAAAGATACCCAAGAGACCCATATAGACCTATATAGACCAGTAGAGACTCACAGAGACACACAGAGACCCACTGAGACCCACAGAGACCCATAGAGACCCACAGAGCCTCACAGAGACCCACAGAGACCCACAGAGACACACAGAAGACCCATATAGACTCATAGAGACCCGTAGAGACCCATATAGACCCACAGAGACCCACAGAGACCCACAAAGACACAAAAAGACATACAGAGACTCATATAGACCCATAGAGACCCACAGAAACCCACAGAGACCCACAGAGACACACAAAGACACACAGACACTCATACAGACCCATAAAGACCCACGGAGACCCATAGAGACACACAGAGACCCACAGAAGACCCAAAGAGACCCAAAGAGACCCATATAGACCTATATAGACCTGTGGAGACTCACAGAGACACACATAGACCCATATAGACCCATATAGACCCACAGAGACCATAGATACCCACTGAGAACCACATACACTCATAGAAACCCACTGAGACCCACAGAGACCCATAGAGACCCACAGAGCCTCACAGAGACCCACAGAGACCCACAGAGACACACAGAAGACCCATATAGACTCATTGAGACCCGTAGAGACCCATATAGACCCACAGAGACCCACAGAGACCCACAAAGACACAAAAAGACACACAGAGACTCATATAGACCCGTAGAGACCCACAGGGACCCATAGAGACCCACAGAGACTCATAGAAACCCACAGAGACCCACAGAGACACACAGAGACTCATACAGACCCATAGAGACCCACAGAGACCCAGAGACCCACAGGACTCATAGAACCCACAGAGACTCACAGAGACCCATATAGACCCACAGAGACCCACAGAGACTCATATAGACCCATAGAAACCCACTGAGACCCACGGAGACACAAAGAGACCCATATAGACCACCGAGACACACAGAGATACACAGAGACTCATACAGACCCACAGAGACCCACAGAGACCATAGAGACCCACAGAGACCCACAGAGACACACAGACACTCATACAGACCCATAAAGACCCACATAGACCCATAGAGACACACAGAGACCCACAGAAGACCCAAAGAGACCCAAAGAGACCCATATAGACCTATATAGACCCGTAGAGACTCACAGAGACACACAGAGACCCATATAGACCCACAGAGACCCATAGATACCCACTGAGAACCACATACACTCATATAAACCTACTGAGACCCACAGAGACCCATAGAGACCCACAGAGCCTCACAGAGACCCACAGAGACCCACAGAGACACACAGAAGACCCAAAGAGACCCAAAGAGACCCATATAGACCCATATAGACCCGTAGAGACCCACAGAGACCCATAGAGACCCACGGACACCCACAGCGACCCACAGCGACCCACAGAGACCCACAGAGACCCGTAGCGACCCACAGAGACCCACAGCGACCCACACAGACCCATAGAAACCCACAGAGACCCACACAGACCCACACAGACCCATAGAAACCCACAGAGACCCACACAGACCCACACAGACCCATAGAAACCCACAGAGACCCACACAGACCCACACAGACCCATAGAAACCCACAGAGACCCATAGAGACCCACAGAGACTCATAGAAACACACAGAGACCCACAGAAGACCCAAGAGACCCACAGAGACCCATATAGACCCATATAGACCCGTAGAGACCCACAGAGACCCATAGAGACCCACAGAACTCATAGAAACCCACAGAGACCTACAGAGACACACAGAGACACACAGAGACTCATACAGACCCATAGAGACCCACAGAGACCCAGAGACCCACAGAGACTCATAGAAACCCACAGAGACCCACAGAGACCCATATAGATCCACAGAGACCCACAGAGACTCATATAGACCCATAGAAACCACTGAGACCCACGGAGACACAAAGAGACCCATATAGACCCACAGAGACACACAGAGACACACAGAGACTCATACAGACCCATAGAGACCCACAGAGACACACAGAGACACACAGAGACACACAGAGACTCATACACACCCACAGAGACACAAAAAGACACAAAAAGACACACAGAGACTCATATAGACCCATATAGACCCGTAGAGACCCACAGAGACACATAGAGACCAACAGAGACTCATAGAAACCACAGAGACCACAGAGACCCACAAAAACTCATATAAACCCACAGAGACCCACAGAGACACACAGAGACACACAGAGACTCATACAGACCCATAGAGACCCACAGAGGCCCACAGAAACCCACAGAGACCCACAGAGACACAAAGAGACCCATATAGACCCACAGAGACACACAGAGACACACAGAGACTCATACAGACCCACAGAGACCCACAGAGACGCACAGAGACCCACAGAGACACAAAGAGACCCATATAGACCCACAGAGACACACAGAGACACACAGAGACACATACAGACCCATAGAGACCCACAGAGACCCATAGAGACCCACAGAGACCCACAGAGACTCATATAGACCCACAGAGACCCATAGATACCCACTGAGAACCACATACACTCATATAAACCTACTGAGACCCACAGAGACCCATAGAGACCCACAGAGCCTCACAGAGACCCACAGAGACCCACAGAGACACACAGAAGACCCAAAGAGACCCAAAGAGACCCATATAGACCCATATAGACCCGTAGAGACCCACAGAGACCCATAGAGACCCACGGACACCCACAGCGACCCACAGCGACCCACAGAGACCCACAGAGACCCGTAGCGACCCACAGAGACCCACAGCGACCCACACAGACCCATAGAAACCCACAGAGACCCACACAGACCCACACAGACCCATAGAAACCCACAGAGACCCACACAGACCCACACAGACCCATAGAAACCCACAGAGACCCACACAGACCCACACAGACCCATAGAAACCCACAGAGACCCATAGAGACCCACAGAGACTCATAGAAACACACAGAGACCCACAGAAGACCCAAAGAGACCCACAGAGACCCATATAGACCCATATAGACCCGTAGAGACCCACAGAGACCCATAGAGACCCACAGAGACTCATAGAAACCCACAGAGACCTACAGAGACACACAGAGACACACAGAGACTCATACAGACCCATAGAGACCCACAGAGACCCAGAGACCCACAGAGACTCATAGAAACCCACAGAGACCCACAGAGACCCATATAGATCCACAGAGACCCACAGAGACTCATATAGACCCATAGAAACCCACTGAGACCCACGGAGACACAAAGAGACCCATATAGACCCACAGAGACACACAGAGACACACAGAGACTCATACAGACCCATAGAGACCCACAGAGACACACAGAGACACACAGAGACACACAGAGACTCATACACACCCACAGAGACACAAAAAGACACAAAAAGACACACAGAGACTCATATAGACCCATATAGACCCGTAGAGACCCACAGAGACACATAGAGACCAACAGAGACTCATAGAAACCCACAGAGACCCACAGAGACCCACAAAAACTCATATAAACCCACAGAGACCCACAGAGACACACAGAGACACACAGAGACTCATACAGACCCATAGAGACCCACAGAGGCCCACAGAAACCCACAGAGACCCACAGAGACACAAAGAGACCCATATAGACCCACAGAGACACACAGAGACACACAGAGACTCATACAGACCCACAGAGACCCACAGAGACGCACAGAGACCCACAGAGACACAAGAGACCCATATAGACCCACAGAGACACACAGAGACACACAGAGACACATACAGACCCATAGAGACCCACAGAGACCCATAGAGACCCACAGAGACCCACAGAGACTCATATAAACCCACAGAGACCCACAAAAACTCATATAGACCCACAGAGACCCACAGAGACCCACACAGACCCATACAGACCCACAAAGACCCACAGAGACCCACAGAGACCCATAGAGACCCCCAGAGATACTCATAGAAACCCACTGAGAACCACAGAAGACCAAAAAAGACCCAAGAGACCCAAAGAGACCCACAGAGACCCATAGAGACCCATATAGACCCACAAAGACCCGTAGAGACCCACAGAGACCCACAGCGACCCACAGAGACCCACAAAGACCCACGGAGAGACCCATATAGACCCACAGATATCCATAATTACGGAGACCCACAGAGACCCACACAGACCCATAAAAACCCACAGAGACCCATAGAGACCCACAGAGACCCATAGAGACCCACAGAGACTCATAGAAACCCACTGAGACCCACAGAGACTCATATAGACCCACAGAGACCCACAAAAGACCAAAACAGACCCAAAGAGACCCAATGAGACCCACAGAGCCCCACAAAGACCAACACAGAAACCCACAGAGACCCATATAGACCCATAAAGACCACACAGAGAATCATATAGACCCACAAAGACCCACAGAGACCCATAGAGACCCATACTACAACTCTGTTCATTCACCAGGTCAGGTACACCGCTGAGTTACTGTGTAGGAGCTCTTCACACAGAGACACAAAGAGACCCACAGAGACTCACAGAGACCCCACAGAGACCCATAGAGACCCATATAGACCCACAAAGACCTGTAGAGACCCACAGAGACCCACAGCGACCCACAGAGACCCACAAAGACCCACGGAGAGACCCATATAGACCCACAGATATCCATAATTACGGAGACCCACAGAGACCCACACAGACCCATAAAAACCCACAGAGACCCATAAAGACCCACAGAGACTCATAGAAACCCACTGAGACCCACAGAGACTCATATAGACCCACAGAGACCCACAAAAGACCAAAAAAAACCCAAAGAGACCCACATAGCCCCACAGAGACCAACACAGAAACCCACAGAGACCCATATAGACCCATAAAGACCCACAGAGAATCATATAGACCCACAAAGACCCACAAAGACACACAGAGACCCATAGAGACCCACAGAGACTCATAGAAACCCACTAAGACGCACAGAGACTCATATAGACCCACAGAAACCCACAGAGACCCATATAGACCCACAAAGACCAACAGATAATCATATAGACCCACAAAGACCCACAGAGACCTACAGAGACCCACAGAGACACACAGAGACACACAGAGACTCATACAGACCCATAGAGACCCACAGAGACCCACAGAGACCCACAGAGCCCCACAGAGACCCAAAGAGACCCACACAGAAACCCACAGAGACCCATATAGACCCACAAAGACCCACAGAGAATCATATAGACCCACAAAGACCCACAGAGACCCATAGAGACCCACAAAGACCCACAGATAATCATATAGACCCACAAAGACCCACAGAGACCCATAGAGACCCATACTACAACTCCACTCATTCACCAGGTCAGGCACAGCGCTGAGTTACTGTGTAGGAGCTCTTCACACAGAGACACAAAGAGACACACAGAGACTCATATAGACTCATATAGACTCATATAGACTCGTAGAGACCCATAGACACCACAGAGACCCACAGAGACACAGAGACACACAGAGATTCATAGAGACCCATAGAGACCCACAGAGACCCACAGACACCCACAGAGACCCACAGAGACACAGAGACTCATACAGACCCATAGAGACCCACAGAGAACCATAGAAACCCACAGAGACTCATATAGACCCATATATACTCGTAGAGTCCCACGGAGACCCACAGAGACCCACGAGATCCATAATTACGGAGACCCATACTACAACTCAACTCATTGTATTCACCAGGTCAGGCACACCGCTGAATAACTGTGTAGGAGCTCTTCACACAGAGACACAAAGAGACCCATATAGACCCACAGAGACACACAGAGACACACAGAGACCCACAGAGACCCATAGAGACCCATACTACAACTCAACTCATTCCGCAGGTGAGGCACACCGCTGAGTTACTGTGTAGGAGCTCTTCACACAGAGACACAAAGAGACCCATATAGACCCCACAGAGACACACAGAGACACACAGAAACCCACAGAGACCCATAGAGACCCATACTACAACTCAACTCATTCACCAGGTGAGGCACACCGCTGAGTTACTGTGTAGGAGCTCTTCACACAGAGACACAAAGAGACCCATACTACAACTCAACTCAGGCACACCGCTGAGTTACTGTGTAGGAGCTCTTCATCAGAAGGGGACCAGCCCATCGCAAGTGACAGCAGCTTAAGCAAGTGGCTGATTCCATCATCATCATCATCGTCGTCATCGCGTGGGAAATTAATTTGCAGCACAAGCCAAATCGCTCGTAACGCTGCTGTGTGTGATGCCGATTCTAAACGCGGAGGGGAAATCCCGAAGGGCGCCGAGACAATACACGCGACCACGGGAGAGAGAGAGACGCAAACTCCAAATATACAGCAGCAGCAGCATCGTCAGAGGTAGGATGGAACCCACGAACTCCTGTGTACCAGCGAGGTAGTCAACATCCTAGCCACGTGCTGATGAGAGAGACGCAGACTCCAAATATACAGCAGCAGGCATCTCAGGGTCGGGATTGAACCCACGACCTTCCTGCGTACCAGGCGAGGTAGTCAACATCTCATAGCCACCGTGATGATGATGAGATGAGAGAGGACACGCAAACTCCAAATATACACAGCAGTAGCAGGCATCGTCGAGGTCGGGATGAACCCACGACCTCCTGCGTACCAGCGAGGTAGTCAACATCTCATAGCCACCGTGAGATGAGGACGCAGACTCCAAATATACAGCAGCAGCAGCAGGCAGCAGGCATCGTCAGAGGTCAGGATGGAACCCACGAACTCCTGTTACCAGGCGAGGTAGTCAACATCTCTAGCCACCGTGATGATGAATGATAGAGAGATGCAGACT
>WFAB01003345.1:0-17650 GCA_018977245.1 Lethenteron camtschaticum | reverse complement strand
ACACACACTCAGTCACACCACTCACTCACATACTCAGTCACACACTCACTCACATACTCATTCCACACACTCACTCACATACTCATTCACACACACACAGACACACACACTCAGTCACACACACACACACTCAGTCACTCACACACTCAGTCACTCAGTCACTCACCCACTCACTCAGTCACTCACACACAGACACACACACTCAGTCACACACACACACACACTCAGTCACTCACACACTCAGTCACTCAGTCACTCACCCACTCACTCAGTCACTCACACCACCACACTCAGTCACACACTCACTCACATACTCAGTCACACACTCACTCACATACTCATTCACACACTCACTCACATACTCATTCACACACACACACAGACACACACACTCAGTCACACACACACACACTCAGTCACTCACACACTCAGTCACTCAGTCACTCACCCACTCACTCAGTCACTCACCACACACACTCAGTCACCACACTCACTCACATACTCATTCACACACTCACTCACATACTCAGTCACACACTCACTCACATACTCAGTCACACACTCACTCACATACTCAGTCACACACTCACACACAGACTCACTCAGTCACTCACACAAACACACATACTCAGTCACACACACACAGACACACATACTCAGTCACACACACACAGACACACATACTCAGTCACACACACACAGACACACACACACTCACACACTCAGTCACACACACAGACACACACTCACACACACTCACACCCACATACTCAGTCGCCCACACTCACACCCCGACCCACACACCCACTCAGTCACTCACCCACTCACCCACCCACACACCCACCCACTCAGTCACCCACCCACACACTCAGTCACTCACCCACCCACCCACACACCCACCCACCCACTCAGTCACCCACCCACCCACACTCAGTCACTCACCCACCCACCCACACACCCACCCACCCACTCAGTCACTCACCCACCCACACACCCACCCACTCAGTCACCCACCCACCCACACACTCAGTCACTCACCCACCCACCCACACACCCACCCACCCACTCAGTCACTCACCCACCTACACACCCACCCACCCACACACCCACCCACTCAGTCACTCACCCAACCACACACCCACTCAGTCACCCACCCACCCACACACCCACCCACACACCCATTCAACAGCAACAACAACTGCCCAGCAGCGTCCTTCACGAGCCTCCTCCACAGAGGCCGATCTTGACACCGCTGGTACCAGTCATTGGCAAGTCCACTCAGCTCCACGTCCTCCTGTACCACATCACTCCATCTCTTCTCCAGCCCGTGCCGCGCCCGTTTAGCCCCCTCGATCCGGCCGAACAAAAGCTGTTTAGGCATGCGGTGGCTGGGCATGCGGGCTACATGACCCAGTCAACGCAGCCTTGCCTGCCGGAGGAGCTCACCGATGGGACTTTGGCCAGATCATTTAAGGATTTGTGAGCTCCTCACACAATCCAGCCTGCTGGTTAAACCCAGGATGGATCGTTGGCAGGCCAGCCTAAATGTTTCTAACCGGCGAAGATGCTCCATTAGGGGGGTCCACGTTTCGCAAGCGTAGAGAAGGGAGGGAATGACCGTGGCCGAGAAGACCCGAAGCTTCGTGCGGAGCGACAGACCAGGTAGCTTCCACACAGCGTTACGCAACCGAGGAAAAGACAATTCCGCTCGACTGATTCGGAGTGAGACCTCTGCTGTTAAAAACCGGAGCCGGTCATGAGCACACTGCCCAGGTATGGGAAACTCTCCACTCTCTCCACAACTGCCCCATCACCGATTGGGAGTTGTGAGGGTGGAGTTTCCGATGGTACAAAATACCCAGGCAGGTGCTTAGTTTTGGTGGGGATGATGGTAAGGCCCCACCTCTTAGTGGCACGCTCCAGTCTCAGCAGCAGCGTCTCCAACAGACACACACACAGACACATACAGACACACACACTGACTCATACAGACACACACACACTCACAGACGCACACACACACACAGACGCACACACACACACAGACACACACACACACACAGACACACACACACACACAGACACACACACACACAGACACACACACACACACAGACACACACACACACAGACACACACACACACAGACACACACACACACAGACACACAGACACACAAAGACAAAGACAAAGATCCCCCGTATAGCCTGAACAGACTGTAGGGCAAGTGCTGTTAGCGAGCACCTATGAAGGCCGGAACGGTACACGAGGGGTGGGTGGCCAGCACCACGCCCGACCGCCTTTGTCTCCCTAGTGGCGATGTTTACACACCGCACCAGGTACTCATTTAAGGCTGAGTCGACCTAGGGGAGGCCCAGGACCGTTTCAGATAATCGTCACTGGTGTTAGCCGTGAGCGGGAAACGAACCCGGGTCGCCAGGTTCATAGCGCAGCGCGCTAACCGCTACACTACCGCTCCCCACATACAGACACACACAGACTCACAGACACACAGACTCACAGACACTCACACACAGACTCACTCACACACAGACACACTCACAGACACACAGACATACACACACACAGACACACACACACACAGACACACACACACATAGACACACAGACTCACAGACACTCACACACAGACACACTCACAGACACACAGACATACACACACACAGACACACACACATAGACACACAGACACACAGACTCACAGACACACACAGACTCACAGACACTCACACACAGACACACTCACAGACACACAGACACACACACAGAATCTAATATGCAAATGTTTACTCTCATTTGCATAACATGACCTAATACAGGAAATAATACGGAGTAGAGCGGTGGTGCAGTGGTTAGCGCACTCTGTGTGTGTGTGTGGGGAGTGGTGGTGCAGGGGTTAGCGCACTGTGTGTGTGTGTGTGGTGAGCGGTGGTGCAGGGGTTAGCGCACTGTGTGTGTGTGTGTGGGGAGTGGTGGTGCAGTGGTTAGCGCACTGTGTGTGTGTGGGGAGTGGTGGTGCAGTGGTTAGCGCACTGTGTGTGTGTGTAGGAGCGGTGGTGCAGTGGTTAGCGCACTGGTGCGTGTGTGGAGAGCGGTGGTACAGTGGTTAGCGCACTGTGTGTGTGTGAGTGGGGAGTGGTGGTGCAGTGGATAGCGCACTGTTTGTGTGTGGGGAGTGGTGGTGCAGTGGTTAGCGCACTGTGTGTGTGTGGAGAGCGGTGGTGCAGTGGTTAGCGCAGTGTGTGTGTGTGTGTGGTGAGCGGTGGTGCAGTGGTTAGCACACTGTGTGTTTGTGGGGGGAGCGGTGGTGCAGTAGTTAGCGCACTGTGTGTGTGTGTGGTGAGCGGTGGTGCAGTGGTTAGCACACTGTGTGTGTGGGGAGCGGTGGTGCAGTGGTTAGCACACTGTGTGCGTGTGGGGAGCGGTGGTGCAGTGGTTAGCGCACTGTGTGTGTGTGTGGTGAGCGGTGGTGCAGTGGTTAGCACACTGTGTGTTTGTGGGGGGAGCGGTGGTGCAGTGGTTAGCGCACTGTGTGTGTGTGTGTGGGGAGCGGTGGTGCAGTGGTTAGCATATTGTGTGTTTGTGGGGGGAGTGGTGGTGCAGTGGTTAGCGCACTGTGTGTGTGGGGAGCGGTGTTGCAGTGGTTAGCACACTGTGTGTGTGTGGGGAGCGGTGGTGCAGTGGTTAGCGCATTGTGTGTGTGTGTGTGGGGAGCGGTGGTGCAGTGGTTAGCGCACTGTGTGTGTGTGTGTGGGGAGCGGTGGTGCAGTGGTTAGCGCACTGTGTGTGTGTGTGGGGAGCGGTGGTGCAGTGGTTAGCGCACTGTATGTGTGTGTGGGGGGGGGGAGTAGTGGTGCAGTGGTTAGCGCACTGTGTGTGTGTGTGGGGAGCGGTGGTGCAGTGGTTAGCGCACTGTGTGTGTGTGTGTTTGGAGCCACCACCAGTGACAGCTACAACAGTTCTGGACCTCCTCCCCTAGGTCGACTCAGCCTCAAATGAGTACTTTTTGTGTTGTCTATTCAGCATCGCCACTGGGGGGGATACAAAGACGGCCGGGCGTGGTGGTGGTGGTCACAGTGCTGCTGCTACTCTCAGCACTTGCCCCTACTGCCCTGCCGGAGGCTACCTGGGGGAGCTTTGTCTGTGTGTGTATCGCTGCTGCTGCTACTCTCAGCACTTGCCCCTACTGCCCTGCTGGAGGCTACCTGGGGGAGCTTTGTCTGTGTGTGTATCGTAGGTGGTGCTACTGGCAGCACTTGCCCCTACTGCCCTGCCGGAGGCTACCTGGGGAGCTTTGTCTGTGTGTGTATCGTAGGTGGTGCTACTGGCAGCACTTGCCCCTACTGCCTTACCGGAGGCTACCTGGGGGAGCTTTGTCTGTGTGTGTATCGCTGCTGCTGCTACTCTCAGCACTTGCCCCTACTGCTTGCTGGAAGCTACCTGGGGGAGCTTTGTCTGTGTGTGTATCGTAGGTGGTGCTACTGGCAGCACTTGCCCCTACTGCCCTGCTGGAGGCTACCTGGGGGAGCTTTGTCTGTGTGTGTATCATAGGCGGTGCTACTCACAGCACTTGCCCCTACTGCCTGCTGGAGGCTACCTAGGGGAGCTTTGTCTGTGTGTGTATCGTAGGTGGTGCTACTCTCAGCACTTGCCCCTACTGCCCTGCTGAAGGCTACCTGGGGGAGCTTTGTCTGTGTGTGTCGGAGAAATCGACAAGGGACTTCCGTTGCTATGGCGACTGGGCGGGCTGTGTGGGTGATGGTAACCACCATCATCACCATCACCATCATCACCATCATCACCATCATCATGACCATCATCACCATCATCATCACCACCATTATCACCATCATCATCACCATCATCACCACCATCATCATCATCATCACCATCACCAACACCACCATCATCACCATCATCATCATCACCATCACCATCATCACCAACACCACCATCATCACCATCACCAACACCACCATCATCACCACCATCACCATCATCACCATCATCATCACCATCATCACCATCATCACCACCATCATCATCATCACCAACATCACCACCATCACCATCATCATCACCATCATCACCACCATCATCATCATCATCACCAACACCACCACCATCACCAACGCCATCACCATCATCACCACCATCACCAACACCATCATCCTCACCATCACCACCATCATCATCACCACCATCACCAACACCATCATCATCACCATCACCATCATCACCATCACCATCATCACCAACACCACCATCATCACCATCATCATCACCACCATCACCAACACCACCATCATCACCATCATCACCATCATCATGACCATCATCACCAACACCACCATCATCACCATCATCATCACCACCATCACCAACACCACCATCATCACCATCATCACCAACACCACCATCATCACCATCAACACCATCATCATCACCATCATCACCATCACCATCATCACCATCATCACCATCAACACCATCATCACCACCATCACCATCATCACAATCATCACCATCATCATCATCACCACGATCACCACCATTATCACCATCATCACCATCAACACCATCATCACCACCATCACCATCATCACAATCACCACCATCATCATCATCATCACCATCACCACCACCATCATCACCATCACCACCATCATCACCATCATCATCATCACCATCACCACCATTATCACCATCATCACCATCAACACCACCATCATCACCATCATCATCATCACCATCACCACCATCATCACCATCACCACCATCACCATCATCACCATCATCATCATCACCACGATCACCACCATTATCACCATCATCACCATCATCATCACCATCACCACCACCATCATCATCACCATCATCACCATCATCACCAACACCACCATCATCACTATCAACACCATCATCATCACCATCATCATCACCATCATCATCACCATCATCATCACCATCATCACCATCATCTACACCATCATCACCATCATCATGACCATCATCATCATCACCATCATCACCATCATCATCACCATCATCACCACTATCATCATCATCACCACCATCATCACCATCATCACCATCATCACCATCATCATGAGCATCATCATCATCATCACCATCATCATTACCATCATCATCACCATCATCACCGTCATCATCATCACCATTATCATCATCACCATCATCATCACCATCATCATCATCACCACCATCATCATCAGCACCATCATCATCACCATCATCACCATCATCACCATCATCATCACCATCATCATCACCACCATCATCACCCCACACACACACACAGTGCGCTAACCACTGCGCCACCGCTCCCCACACACACACAGTGCGCTAACCACTGCACCACCGCTCCCCACACACACACAGTGCGCTAACCACTGGACCACCGCTCCCCACACACACAGTGCGCTAACCACTGCGCCACCGCTCCCCCACACACACACAGTGCGCTAACCATTGCACCACCGCTCCCCACACACACACAGCGCGCTAACCACTGCACCACCGCTCCCCACTCACACACACAGTGGGCTAACCACTGCACCACCACTCCCCACACACACACACAGCGCGCTAACCACTGCACCACCGCTCCCCACACACACACACACAGTGTGCTAACCACTGCACCACCACTCCCTACACACACACATAGTGGGCTAACCACTGCACCACCGCTCCCTACACACACACATAGTGGGCTAACCCGCTGCACCACCGCTCCCTACACACACACATAGTGGGCTAACCGCTGCACCACCGCTCCCTACACACACACATAGTGCGCTATCCACTGCACCACCGCTCCCCGCGGGTGTCTTCATCGCGTTCCGCTGATTCAGCTGTCAATGTCTCTGCCAGTGGCGGTGACGGGGACACACACACACAGACAAAGCTCCCCCAGGTAGCCTCCAGCAAGCAGTAGGGGCAAGTGCTGCCAGTAGTACCACCTATGCCCCTGTAGTTGTTACAGTCTGTGCGGTCCCCCTTCTTAAAGAGGGGGACCACCAGGGCATCCTTCCAATCCTACGGAACCCGTCCAGTGGTCCAGACTGTTGTTATGATGTCATGTAGGGCAGTCTGTGCACAAACGCCACCCTCCCTGAGCATTTCGCTTGGGTGATCATCTCTGCCCGGTGCCTTTCTTGGTCTCAGACTCTGGATCGCCTTCAGTACTTCCTCAACAGATGGCACCTCAGCCAGCCACTCACAGGGGGTGACCTCTTCCAATATTTGAGGCACCGCAGCCTCAGCAGGGTTATCACCACTTTGTGCCACGATGTTTTTTCCAGGCTGAGGAATTTCCCCTCCACCAGGACATCACAGAAATGCTCAGCAAATCTGCAAAACCTGTTCCTGGAGGTCAGAGATTGGATCACCGTTTCTTCCCCCCTAATGATGGTAATCGGTGTGGCGCTGCAGGTTTCTTTTTTGATGGAATTAAAGAGCAATTTGTGATCACGGGCCATTGAGGCAGACTCCATCTCATCAGCAACCCGCGACCACCACCCATCCTTGCAGCGCCTCACGGCTCTCCGAACCTCCGAGCGAAGGCTGCGCTAAGCCTCCTTATTCTCCGACGTGGGATGCTGTAGACGATGAGAGTGGGCCTGTTGCTTTTCTCAGCCAGCTTGAACACCTCCTCTGTCAGCCAGGGTCTCTGGGGTGGTCTGGACCGCGTACCCAAAGCAGCCATTACAGCTGCATGAACCACAGTCCTAAACCTCGCCCATTTACCCTCGACATCAGGAGGAGTGGGGGACGATGCCAACCCCAGCTGCAAGTGATGATGAAATTCTCGCTTGCAACTTTCATCAGCTAGCTGAAACCAGGCCACTTTGCGTTTGAATGGGGTCCTGGGTGTACACCCACCACCGGAGTGGAAGAATGGCAGGCGCATCTTACAGATGACTAGTCGATGGTCAGTGGGCAGATCAGCTCCACGGTAGGTCCTGGTGTCAAGGACATGGGCCCACATCCGCTGTTCTGTCACTACGTAGTCCAGCAGATGTTCTTGCTTGGACCCAGCATGCATCCATGATGTTGTGTGGATGCGCCGATGCCTGAACAGCGTGTTGGTAATTACAAGCCCATGGGCTGCACAAAAATCTAGCAGCCTCCTACCGTTGTTATTGAGCTGATTTGGCCCATGCCTTCCAATCACTCCAGACCAGGTGCCAGCATCATGACCAACTCGGGCATTGAAGTCACCCAACAAGATGACTCTATCCCGAGTGGCCACTTTAGCCAGCACCTGTGACAGGAGGCCATAGAAGGCATCTGACTCATGGCCTTGCCTGCATCCCTCCACGGATGTTCGTCTTCGGTGGGGGCATAAGTAACCACGACCACCACTCCTCCGCAGTGAGCGTTCGAACATTCCACGTGGCCACACGAAGTGGCTTTTTGTTGTTTCTGGAGGAGCCCCGAGGGTAAAGATTCAATCTCCTGGCTCCGCCAAATGGGGTTTGGCCAGGAGACGTCATAGACGCCTGTCCCCCCGGGGCCTCCGGCACAAGCTTAATTAAAGTTTTAATTTGGGGTTCAGTGGTCATTTATTGAAGGTGGAGGGGTTACCAGCCCCTCGCACTCGTCCAGAGCTCCCATTTGGCCTCTGTGGTGGCTACAAACGCCATGGGGGGAGGAGAGGCCAATCTCAGTTGGCCCTCCCCCCACGGCACTGCCCACCACAGCATTGCCGTCCGGAACCACGAGGTAGGGGGTTGTTTTTACACACACACAGTCACACACAGTCACACACACACAGACATACACACACACAGTCACTCACACACACACAGTCACTCACACACACACAGTCACACACACAGTCACACACACACACACAGTCACACACACACGGCCACACACACAGTCACACACACACAGTCACACACACAGTCACACACAGTCACACACACACACAGACATACACACACACACAGCCACACACAACAACAACAACAACCGCCATTCGCCACTAAGTGGCGGTGACGTCACCACGACGCTTGTGCCAGGCCAAGTGCACCTTGAGGCCACGTGAAGTGTCGAACGCCCGCTGGCAGGAGGTCACGGGGCAGACCCAGCAGGTGCCACGTGTCGACTGACCGAGATGACCGAGACGACTGGCTGATGCACCATCTGTGCCCCCTACCGTGCCAACTTGCTGTGCTTTAGCCACCCGGCGCTCCGCTCGTTGTTGTGAGCGTCGCTCCTCCGCCCTCCGTTGTTGTTGGAGGGCGACTGCCTCCAACTGCCCAGTAGCGTCCTTCACGAGCCTCCTCCACTGAGGCCGATCTTGACACCGCTGGTACCAGTCATCGGCAAGTCCACTCAGCTCCACGTCCTCCTGTACCACATCACTCCATCTCTTCTCTAGCCCGTCCCGCGTCCGTCTAGCCCCCTCGATCCGGCCAAACAAAAGCTGTTTAGGCACACACAGTCACACACACACAGCCGCACACACACAGCCGCACACACACAGCTACAGACACACACAGACACACACACACAGTCACACACACACAGCCGCACACACACAGCTACAGACACACACAGACACACACACAGTCACACACACACAGCTACAGACACACACAGACACACACAGTCACACACACACACAGTCACACACAAACTGGTTATCAAGCTGGGTGAGTGTACTGGCAGTCTTTAATGTAGACTGTAGCCTGGTTATTAAGCTGAGTGAGTGTACTGACAGTCTATAATGTGGACTGTAGCCTGGTTATTAAGCTGGGTGAGTGTACTGACAGTCTATAATGTAGACTGTAGCCTGGTTATTAAGCTGGCTGAGTGTACTGACAGTCTATAATGTAGACTGTAGCCTGGTTATTAAGCTGGGTGAGTGTACTGACAGTCTATAATGTAGACTGTAGCCTGGTTATTAAGCTGGATGAGTGTACTGGCAGTCTATAATGTGGACTGTAGCCTGGTTATTAAGCTGAGTGAGTGTACTGACAGTGTATAATGTAGACTGTAGCCTGGTTATTAAGCTGGGTGAGTGTACTGGCAGTCTATAATGTAGACTGTAGCCTGGTTATTGAGCTGAGTGAGTGTACTGACAGTCTATAATGTGCACTGTAGCCTGGTTATTAAGCTGGGTGAGTGTACTGACAGTCTATAATGTAGACTGTAGCCTGGTTATTAAGCTGAGTGAGTGTACTGACAGTCTATAATGTGCACTGTAGCTTGGTTATTAAGCTGGGTGAGTGTACTGACAGTCTATAATGTAGACTGTAGCCTGGTTATTAAGCTGAGTGAGTGTACTGACAGTCTATAATGTAGACTGTAGCCTGGTAATTAAGCTGGGTGAGTGTACTGGCAGTCTATAATGTAGACTGTAGCCTGGTTATTAAGCTGGGTGAGTGTACTGACAGTCTATAATGTAGACTGTAGCCTGGTTATGAAGCTGGGTGAGTGTACTAACAGTATATAATGTAGACTGTAGCCTGGTTATTAAGCTGGGTGAGTGTACTGACAGTCTATAATGTAGACTGTAGCCTGGTTATTAAGCTGGGTGAGAGTACTGGCAGTCTATAATGTAGACTTATTCTGGGTTCTTTCAGTAATAAAAATTTAATAAAAAAACTAAAACCACGACGTTTCGATCAATTGTGAAGCAGCCCAACATCCTACACGCGTGGCGATGTTGATTGGAAATGTGGATGGGAGAAACCGGAGGATCCAGAGACAAAATCGACGCAGTGACCACCACGGGGAGAAAGACGTAGCCTCCACAAACACAGCAGCAGGCGTCAGGGTCACGGATCGAACCCACGACCCCCTGTGTACCAGGCGAAGTAGTTAACATCTCATCAGGGTCGGGATCGAACCCACAACCTCCTGCGTACCAGGCGAGGTAGTTAACATCTTATCAGGATCGGGATCGAACCCACAACCTCCTGCGTACCAGGCGAGGTAGTCAACATCTCATCAGGGTCGGGATCGAACCCACGACCTCCTGTGTGCCAGGCGAGGTAGTTAACATCTCATCAGGGTCGGGATCGAACCCACAACCTCCTGCGTACAAGGCGAGGTAGTTAACATCTCATCAGGGTCGGGATCGAACCCACGATCTCCTGTGTACCAGGCGAGGTAGTTAACATCTCATCAGGGTCGGGATCGAACCCACGACCTCCTATGCACCAGGCGAGGTAGTTAACATCTCATCAGGGTCATGGATGGAACCCACGACCTCCTTTGTGCCAGGCGAGGTAGTTAACATCTCTTCAGGGTCGGGATCGAACCCACAACCTCCTGCGTACCAGGCGAGGTAGTTAACATCTCGTTAGGGTCACGGATCGAACCCACGACCTCCTGTACACCAGGCGGCGAGGTAGTTAACATCTCGTCAAGGTCGGGATCGAACCCACGACCTCCTATGAACCAGGCGAGGTAGTTAACATCTCATCAGGGTCATGGATCGAACCCACGACCTCCTGTGTGCCAGGCGAGGTAGTTAACATCTCATCAGGGTCGGGATCGAACCCACGACCTCCTGTGTGCCAAGCGAGGTAGTCAACATCTCATCAGGGTCGGGATCGAACCCACGACCTCCTGTGTGCCAGTCGAGGTAGTTAACATCTCATCAGGGTCGGGATCGAACCCACGACCTCCTGCGTACCAGACGAGGTAGTTAACATCTCGTCACCACCGTTGCTTTGGAGATAGCAGCTCAAACCACAGCTGCTTCTGATGATGCTGCTGATGATGTTGCTGCTGATGATGATCTCATTGTTTTTGTTTTGGGGGTGCCGCCAGCTGATGATAGCTGGAGCCAACATCACATCAGTGCTTGCAGCTGGGATTGGCGTTGTACTGCCAAACGCACTCACCCACTCACTCACCCACACACAGCCTTACACACACACATACACTCACTCACACACACACTCACTCACTCACCCACTCACGCACACACTCACCCACACACACACTCACTCACTCACCCACACACAGCCTTACACACACACTCACCCACTCACTCACCCACACACAGCCTTACACACACACATACACTCACCCACTCACTCACCCACACACAGCCTTACACACACACATACACTCACTCACTCACCCACACACAGCCTTACACACACACATAAACTCACTCACGCACCCACCCACTCACACACACACAGGCACACACACACCCACTCACTCACACACACATTCACCCACTCACTCACTCAATCACCCACTCACTCACTCATTCAGCCACTCACTTACTCACCCACCCACTCACACACTCACTCACCCACTCACACCCACCCACCCACTCACCCACACACTCACTCACTCACCCACTCACTCACCCAGACACAGCCTTACACACACACAAACTCACTCACTCACCCACTCACTAACTTACTCACACACTCACTCACTCACCCATTCACTCACCCACCCACACATCCACACACACACCCACTCACTCACGCACCCACCCACTCACACACACACACACAGGCACACACACACCCACTCACTCACACACACATTCACCCACTCACTCACTCACTCACCCACTCACGCACTCACGCACACACTCACCCACCCACTCACTCACCCACACACACACCCACTCACGCACTAGCCCATACACTCACCCACCCACTCACTCACCCACCCACCCACCCACTCACCTACTCACCCACCCACTCACTTCCTCACCCACCCACCTACCCACCCACCTACCCACTCACCCACCCACTCACCCACCCACACATTCACTCACTCACCCACTCAATCACCCACCCACTCACTCACCCACCCGCTCACCCACTCACTCACCCACCCACCCACACACCCACCCACCCACCCACTCACCCACCCACCCACCCACCCACTCACCCACCCACTCACTCACCCACACATCCACACACACACCCACTCACTCACGCACCCACCCACTCACACACACACACACAGGCACACACACACCCACTCACTCACACACACATTCACCCACTCACTCACTCACCCACTCACGCACTCACGCACACACTCACCCACCCACTCACTCACCCACACACACACCCACTCACGCACTAGCCCATACACTCACCCACCCACTCACTCACCCACCCACCCACCCACTCACCTACTCACCCACCCACTCACTTCCTCACCCACCCACCTACCCACCCACCTACCCACTCACCCACCCACTCACCCACCCACACATTCACTCACTCACCCACTCAATCACCCACCCACTCACTCACCCACCCGCTCACCCACTCACTCACCCACCCACCCACACACCCACCCACCCACCCACTCACCCACCCACTCACTCACCCACACATCCACACATCCACACACACACCCACTCACTCACGCACCCACCCACTCACACACACACACACAGGCACACACACACCCACTCACTCACACACACATTCACCCACTCACTCACTCACCCACTCACGCACTCACGCACACACTCACCCACCCACTCACTCACCCACACACACACCCACTCACGCACTAGCCCATACACTCACCCACCTACTCACTCACCCACCCACCCACTCACCTACTCACCCACCCACTCACTTCCTCACCCACCCATCTACCCACCCACCTACCCACTCACCCACCCACTCACCCACCCACACATTCACTCACTCACCCACTCAATCACCCACCCACTCACTCACCCACCCGCTCACACACCCACCCACTCACCCACACACCCACCCACTCACTCACCCACACATCCACCCATTCACTCACCCACCCACCCACTCACTCACCCACACATCCACCCACTCACCCACTCACTCACTCACCCACCCACCTACCCGCTCACCCACCCACTCACTCACCCACTCACTCACCCACCCACTCACCCACCCACTCACCCACCCAATCACTCACTCAACCACCCAATCACTCACTCACCCACCCACCTACCCGCTCACCCACCCACTCACTCACCCACCCACTCACCCACCCACACACCCACCCACTCACCCACCCACACACCCACCCACTCACCGACCCACCCACCCGCTCACCCACCCACACATCCACCCACCCACTCACTCACCCACGTCACTGATGATGCTGACGCTGCTGAATTCTCCGGGGGCGACTGGGTGAGGTTCAAGACTGAGGCTCATGCAGCTGCGTGAACCTCACCCAGTAGCCCTTGGAGAATTCAGCAGCGTCAGCATCATGTGTATGTCTGTGTGTATGTGTGTGTGTCTGTGTGTGTGTCTGTGTGTGTCTCTGTGTGTGTGTGTGTGTTTGTGTCTGTGTTTGTGTCTGTGTGTGTCTGTGTGTGTGTTTGTGCGTGTCTTTGTGTGTGTATGTGTGTCTGTGTATGTGTGTGTCTGTGTGTGTGTCTGTGTGTGTCTGTGTGTGTGTTTATGTCTGTCTGTGTGTGTGTGTCTGTGTGTGTTTGTGCGTGTCTGTGTGTATGTGTGTGTGTCTGTGTGTGTGTCTGTGTGTGTGTCTGTGTGTGTGTGTCTGTGTGTGTGTGTCTGTGTGTGTGTCTGTGTGTGTGTGTATGTGTCTGTCCCCAATGCGGTTTCAGGAAAGGGCGGTCCTGCACAGATGCCATATTTTCTGTCTGTCTGCTACAGCAGAGGTGTAGGGAATTCCAACAAGACCTACATCTCTGCTTTATTGACCTGGTCAAGGACTATGATACCATCAGTAGGCCTGGGCTCTGGGCTGTTCTTCGTGCTTTCGGAGTCCCTGACCCTCTGCTCACGATCATTAAGGACCTTCATGATGGTGAGCGGGCCCGGGTAAAACTACGTGGCCGGGAGTCGGAGCCTTTCCCTGTACACCTTGGGGTGCGACAGGGATGTCCTCTGGCTCCCACATTATTTAACATCTATTTTGACTGCGTAGTTCGTGAAGCCTTCAATAGCTGTACCGGGGGAATTTCCATTTGGTACAGATATAATGGGAGGCTGATCGACGCCCGGGTGCGATCAAGGGATGGCTCCCTATTGGTCAACCACGTTATGTATGCCGATGATTTGGTAATAGCTGCTCATTCAGAAGAGTTAGAGACGCTGTTGCTGAGACTGGAGCGTGCCACTAAGAGGTGGGGCCTTACCATCAGCCCCACCAAAACTAAGCACCTACCTGGGTATTTTGTACCATCGGACACTCCACCCCCACAACTCCCAATCGGTGATGGGGCAGTTGTGGAGAGAGTGGAGAGTTTCACATACCTGGGCAGTGCGCTCATGACCGGCTCCAGTTTAACAGCAGAGGTCTCACTCCGAATCAGTCGAGCGGCATTATCTTTTCATCAGTTGCGTAACGCTGTGTGGAAGCTACCTGGTCTGTCGCTCCGCACGAAGCTTCAGGTCTTCTCGACCACGGTCATTCCCTCCCTTCTCTACGCTTGTGAAACGTGGACCCCCCTAATGGAGCATCTTCACCGGTTGGAAACATTTAGGCTGGCCTGCCTACGATCCATCCTGGGTTTAACCAGCAGGCTGGATTGTGTGAGGAGCTCACAAATCCTTGAAAGATCTGGGCAAAGTCCCATCGGTGAGCTCCTCCAGCAGGCAATGCTGCATTGGCTGGGTCATGTAGCCCGCATGCCCAGCCACCGCATGCCTAAACAGCTTTTGTTCGGCCGGATCGAGGGGGCTAAACGGGCGCGGCACGGGCTAGAGAAGAGATGGAGTGATGTGGTACAGGAGGACGTGGAGCTGAGTGGACTTGCCGATGACTGGTACCAGCGGTGTCAAGATCGGCCTCTGTGGAGGAGGCTCGTGAAGGACGCTACTGGGCAGTTGGAGGCAGTCGCCCTCCAACAACAACGGAGGGCGGAGGAGCGACGCTCACAACGAGCGGAGTGCCGGGTGGCTAAAGCACAGCAAGTTGGCACAGTAGGGGGCACAGGTGGTGCATCAGCCAGTCATCTCGGTCATCTCAGTCAACCCGTGGCACCTGGGTCTGCCCCGTGACCTCCTGCCAGCGGGCGTTCGACACTTCACGTGGCAGCCTCAAGGTGCACTTGGCCTGGCACAAGCGTCGTGGTGACGTCACCGCCACTTAGTGGCGGTTGTTGTTGTAGACTGCCCTGGCTGATATCACAACTGATAGCGGCCTCTAGTGGCCGGGAGTGTGTACTTCACTTAGGATCTTAAGTGTGTCTGACACGGCCACTGTGAAACCAACGACACGGCCATCGTGAACCCCACCCACCCACACGGCCGCCGTGAACCCCGAGACTCAGAGTGTATAAACCGTACAAAGCTTTATTAGAAATCGCCACGAACAGACAAAGATCCCCCGTGTAGCCTGTAACAGACTACAGGGGCAAGTGCTGTTAGCGAGTAGCAGCAGCGCCGATGAAGGCTACCGGCACTGTGGCACACACACAGAGGGGGTGGGTGGCCAGCACCACGCCCGGCCGCCTTTGTCTTCCCAGTGGCGATGTTTACCACGGCACCAGGTGCTTATTTGAGGCTGAGTCGACCTCGGTGAGGCCCAGGACCGGTTCAGATAATCGTCACCGGTGTCGGCTCTGAGCAGGATTTGTCACGCGGCGTAGCGCTAACCACTACACCACCACTCCCCACACACACAGACATTCAGCTACCCACTCCACTCACCCACACACCCACCCACTCCACTCACCCTCGCACCCACCAACTCACCCACCAACTCACCCACCCATCCACTCACCCAGCCACCCACCTACCTTCCCACCCACCCACCCACTCACCCACCCACTCACCCACACACTCACTCACCCACTCACTCACTCACCCACTCACTCACCCACCCACCCACCCACTCACTCACCCACCCACCCACTCACTCACCCACCCACCCACTCACTCACCCACCCACCCACTCACTCACCCACCCACCCACTCACCCACCCACTCACCCACTCACCCACCCACTCACTCACTCACCCACCCACTCACTCACCCACTCACTCACTCACTCACCCACTCACTCACTCACCCACCCACCCACCCACTCACCCACCTACCTTCCCACCCACCCACTCACCCACTCACCCACTCACCCACCCACCCACCCACTCACTCACCCACCCATCCACCCACTCACCCACTCACCCACCCACCCACACACTCACCCACCCACCCACACACTCACCCACCCACCCACTCACTCACCCACTCAATCACTCACCCACCCACTCACTCACCCACCCACCCACACCACCCGTCACCACTGTGCCCGTATCCACGCCAGCCCTGCCCTCTCTCTGCGGGGCAGGGCAGCCTGGGGAACCACGCTGAGTGGGGGCAGCAGCAGCAGCTCCTCCGCCCCTCCCCCGCTGCCCTCCCCCACAATGCACCTGGGCCCCGCCAGGCACTTCCACGCCGTCCACAGCTGGGGGGCCTCGCCTGGGGGGGCTGGGGGGGAGGGGGCGGGGAAGGGGGGGGCATTAGGTTACTGGGACTCACGTCTCCCCCCCCCTCGTCTACCCCCCTCCCTCGTCTCCCCTCGGTCTCCCCCCCCGGGTCTCCCCCCCCCGGGTCTCCCCCCCGGGTCTCCCCCGCCCCCCGGGTCTCCCCCCCTCCCCCCCGGGTCTCCGTGTCTACCCCCCGGG
>WFAB01003344.1:0-17689 GCA_018977245.1 Lethenteron camtschaticum | reverse complement strand
GCTCTCCTCACCATCTCACCGATGGCGGCCAGGCTCGGCCTGCGCCTGTGCTTGGCCCTGGGCGATCGCCCGTCGCTTGCCTCCGCGCCGTCCGCGGGCCTCGAGGTGCCCCGTGGCAGGGGCTTCGGCGAGGCCTGTTCAGCCTTCGGCCTGGCCAGGGCCGACGGCTTCGGCGAGGCCTGTTCAGCCTTCGGCCTAGGCGAAGCCTGCTTAAGCGACGGCCTGGGCGAGGCCTGTTCGGCCTTCGGCCTGGCCAGGGCCGACGGCCTAGGCGAGGCCTGTTCAGCCTTCGGCCTAGGCGAAGCCTGCTGGAGCGACGGCCTGGGCGAAGAGGCCCGTCGATCGCCGCCGGCCTAGGAGAGGCCTGGAGCCGCGCCGCCGCGGCTCTCCGCTCGTACTGCGCCGCGATCGCCGCCACGTTCCTGCGCGCCGGCGACTGGGGGCTCGTTTGGGACGTCGGCGTCGTCGTCGGCGTCGCCCTCCTCCTCCGTCCGCCTCCTCCTCCGCCGCCCTCGCCGTCTTTCCCCGCTGCGCGGCCCTTCTCTCCCGTCACCACGGCGGTGACGCTGTACGGCACCACCACCGCCATGGCCACCGCCTGCTGCTGCTGCTGGTGGTGGTGTGCTGCTGCTGCTGCTGCAGCTGCTGCTGGGAACGCCTCCGGCGGTAGCGGCGAGCCGTGGGGCCGGACGACGCCGAGGGGCCCGCTGGGCCCGGCGGGCGGCTCCCGACGCTCAGCGTCCGCGGGAAGGCGGCGAGGCCCAGGCGGAGGCGGTCCTCCTCCGATAGGCCCGACGTGGGGAGGGACTTGCGGCCGCCCCTCGCTCCGAACCGCGGCGAGGAACCCCCCTCGGCGCCGGCGGGCGTCGGAGGCTTCCGGCCGTTTCCGCCGCCGGCGCCGCCCTTGCCGACGCGGCTGCTTCCGTAGCGGAGGCGGCGCAGGGCGGTCTGCACGGCCTCGTAGACGTTGCCGCTCGCCGTCCTCGCCACGTTGACACCGCCGCCGCCTGTTTGGGGGGGGGGGGGAGATGTAGTGAGCCGCTATCGTTTGGGTTCGTGTGTCTGTTGGTGTTGGTGTTGATGATGGTGGTGTGTGGTGGTGATGTTGGTGGTGATGGTGTGGTGATGTTGTTGTGATGGTGGTGATGGTGATGTTGGTGGTGATGGTGGTGGTGATGTTGGTTGTGATGGTGGTGATGGTTGATGTGATGGTGTGATGATGTGGTGGTGGTGATGGTTGGTGTGGTTGATGGTGGTGATGTTGTTGATGATGATGTGGTGCTGATGATGATGGTTGGTGGTGATGGTGATGTGATCTGTGGATGATGTGGTGGTGATGTTGTTGTTGTTGATGGTGGTGATGTTGTTGATGATGATGTTGGTGGTGATGTTGATGGTGATGTTGGTGGTGATGGTGGTGATGTTGTTGATGATGATGCTGCTGATGATGATGTTAGTGGTTGATCTTGTAAAGAAGGGGGGGGGGTAATGTAATGACAGTGTGCCATCTAGCGCCATGAGCGGCAACTACGGGTGTGGTGCAGCATAGGATGACACACACGCAAGCGACCACAAGGGGGGCATTACTGGGCCAAGGGTCAACGAGGCGATAGAACTGGAAGCTTCTGGAACCCGCGGGAAAGTTCTAGAAGAGGGGCGTGGCCAAGGACGGGGGCTTGGCCACGCTGGGTGATATAAGGGAGAGGCAAACGGGGGGTTTGGGGCTGTCGTAGGGGTTCGTGTCCTGGCTGTCGTCGCTGTCGTATCTTTGTCGCCGTCATCGCTGCATAGTCAGCCAGCGATGTAGTTGTACGTCACCATCGTCGATAAAGGCTAAGCTATGAGTCATTTAGCCCCTCCCCTCCCTTCCGTCATCATGCGCACCAACAGGGGCTTGCGCACAAACACATCCACGTCCACGTAGACCTCATGCTCTCTTGTAGCCCGCCCCCCCCCTCTCCCGATACGTTCCATTCATTGGCTACCACATTCTGATAAGCTCTCCCCCCCCCTATCCTCCCCCTTAACTTGTATTTAAGAGCTTCCATCTTGGAATTTTTGCCTCGCTTGATGCAGCAAATCTGGCTGTGACGGTCCCACCTGATGATGGAGACTTGTGTTGCCTCCGAAACGTCCGTGATTTTTAAATCCTTTATATTAAGTTCGCTTGCTTGCTTGCGTGCTTGCTTGCTTAGGACCGTGCAAATCTTTTGGTCGTTTTTTAACCCACTTCCCGTGATCCAATCGAGCTGACATTTTCACACAGACTCGTTGTGCCAGACAATTAATGTTCGTGAAAAATTTTTTCCAAATTTTACACTTTTTAGGGAATTTTTTTAAATATTTAATTACCAATTGCTTAATGCTGGCAGACAATCATCTGACCCATACGTGGCAGCCATCTCAAGCCAGAGGACGAGAGGACTCTAGCCGCCACGCATATAAAGGATTTAGAGTGAAAAACTTTGTTTTTACGGGTTAATTTTTATTATTTTATTTTTATTAATTTAAATTTCATTTTTTACTTACGGGACACCAACCGATAAAAACCAAGAGTATGAATCATTGCAGTCACGAAAGCTTCAAATCTAGAAGCTATGAGTCAGTCACCGCTAATGCTACTCAGTGACCCTGTCGTTAGAGTGTGAAGAAATAAATAAGAAGCCCTCTCCATGATCTTGGTTCTTTCGGTAAAGTCATCACGTAGAAGGGAAATAATAAAATAATAAAAATAAAACATAATAAAATACAATTCTCACGACGTTTCGGCCACAACGCAAGCAGCCGTCCTCAGGTGAAGAACAGGGCTGTCGGAAAGACAGCGTCTGAATGAGCACCACCAAGCTTCGCAGCGTACCCGTACCCGTACCCGGCCGCACCAGGGTCGCAAATGGGCTACCCGTACCCGGGTAGTCGGTATCGGGTAGGGTACGGGTAGGGTACGGGTATTGGGTAGTGTACGGGTATCGGGTACCCGGTTGCGACCTCTGGCTGCCCATCACAAATGACAGATCAACGAAGTGGCTTATCGCGTGGAAATGTACAAAGCAGCAGCCAGACGCTTGAAACGCGTGAAGATGCTGATTCTAAATGTGGAGGGGACAACCAGAGGACCCGCAGACAGAGCGGTGTCAGGGTCGGGATCGAACCCACGACCTCCTGTAGACCAGGCGAGGTAGTCAACATCTCTTGGTGCCAAATATACAGCAGCAGGCATCGTCAGGGTCGGGATGGAACCCACGACCTCCTGTAGACCAGGCGAGGTAGTCAACATCTCTTGGTGCCAAATATACAGCAGCAGGCATCGTCAGGGTCGGGATCGAACCCACGACCTCCTGTAGACCAGGCGAGGTAGTCAACATCTCTTGGTTACCAAATATACAGCAGCAGGCATCGTCAGGGTCGGGATGGAACCCACGACCTCCTGTAGACCAGGCGAGGTAGTCAACATCTCTTGGTGCCAAATATACAGCAGCAGCAGGCATCGTCAGGGTCGGGATGGAACCCACGACCTCCTGTAGACCAGGCGAGGTAGTCAACATCTCTTAGCCACCTCACAAACCCCCACCCCCCCCAAACCCTCCCCCCCTCCCACTCCCCTCCCCCCAACCCTCCCCCTCCCCTCCCCCACCCCCCCCAACCCCCCTCCCCCCAACCATTCCCCTCCCCCCCCGCCCCCCCTCCCCCTCCCCCCAACCCTTCCCCACCCCCCACCCCTCCCCCTCCCCCTCCCACCCCCCTCCCCTCCCCCTCCCCCCTTACCCCCCCACCCCCCCTCCCCCCTCTCTCCGCCTCACCTCGATCAGCTGGCCCCGCCCCGCGCTGAGCGCCCCCCTCGCCCGCGTCGCCTCCCCCCTCCCTCCCCGCGGTGGCCCCTCCCCCTCCCCCGCCCCCACTTCCGGCCCCGCCCCCTCCGTCGTCGGAGCCGGACACGTCCCGGAAGTCCCCCCCCCGCCTTGCCTGGAGGGCCGCAGGCTGCTGCGCCTGCGGTGCCGCACTCCGCTGTGCCGCCTGAGGCCCAGCGAAGGCCTTAGGCCGCTCGTCTGCGACTAGAGGGGGTGGGGGGGTGGGGGGAGGGGGGAGTGGGTGGAGGAGGGGGGAGAGGGGGGAGGTGGGGGGGGAGGGGGGAGTGGGTGGAGGAGGGGGGAGAGGGGGAGGTGGGGGGGGTGGTAGGGGTGGGGGGGGAAGAGGATGGGGGGAGGAGGGGTAGGGGGGGAGAGGGGGGAAGTGGGGGGGGGGGTTTGGAGGAATTGGTGGCAAGAGGAGAGAGAGAGAATACGAGTGGGTGCATGAGGAGGAGGAGGGGGTTGATGGGGGTGGGTAGTAGGAGGAGGGGTAGGTGGGTGTAAGGGGTAGTGGTGGAGGAGTGGGAGGATAGGGGAGTGTGCAGTAGGGTGGGGCATGGGCATGAGGAGAGGGGGGTTGATGGGGTGGGTAGGAGGAGGGGTAGATACCCGTACCCTACCAGATACCTGTACCCTACCCGATACCCGTACCCTACCAGATACCCGTACCCTACCCGATACCCGTACCCTACCAGATACCTGTACCCTACCCGGTACCCGTACCCTACCCGATACCCGTACCCTACCAGATACCTGTACCCTACCCGATACCCGTACCCTACCAGATACCCGTACCCTACCCGATACCCGTACCCTACCCGATACCCGTACCCTACCAGATACCCGTACCCTACCCGATCCCCGTACCCTACCCGATACCCGTACCCTACCCGATACCCGTACCCTACCCGATACCCGTACCCTACCCGATACCCGTACCCTACCAGATACCCGTACCCTACCCGATACCCGTACCCTACCCGATACCCGTACCCTACCAGATGCCCGTACCCTACCCGATACCCGTACCCGATACCCGTACCCTACCCGATACCCGTACCCTACCCGGTACCCGTACCCTACCAGATACCCGTACCCTACCCGATACCCGTACCCTACCCGATACCCGTACCCTACCCGGTACCCGTACCCTACCCGGTACCCGTACCCTACCAGATACCCGTACCCTACCCGGTACCCGTACCCTACCCGATAACCGTACCCTACCAGATACCCGTACCCTACCCGGTACCCATACCCTACCCGATACCCGTACCCTACCCGATACCCGTACCCTACCCGGTACCCGTACCCTACCCGATACCCGTACCCTACCCGGTACCCGTACCCTACCCGGTACCCGTACCCTACCAGATACCCGTACCCTACCAGATACCCGTACCCTACCAGATACCCGTACCCTACCAGATACCTGTACCCTACCCGATACCCGTACCCTACCAGATACCCGTACCCTACCAGATACCCGTACCCTACCCGGTACCCGTACCCTACCAGATACCCGTACCCTACCAGATACCCGTACCCTACCCCATACCCGTACCCTACCCGATACCCGTACCCTACCCGTACCCGTACCCTACCCGATACCCGTACCCTACCCGTACCCGTACCCTACCCGATACCCGGCCGGGTACGGGTATCGGGTAGGGTACAGGTAGGGTACGGGTAGGGTACGGGTAGGGTACGGGTACCCGTTTGCGACCCTGGTGCGGCCGGGTACGGGTATAGAATCAAAACCCGTTTGCGACTTCTGCTGTCTAGGCCGGGTGAGGCAGTTCGGTCACCGGTGATGGAAGGGGCCTGGCGTAGACCCCGCTGTCTCCGTGCTGCGGCACGGCGTAGCCACCGGCTGCACCGCCCGCCGCCACCACCACCGCCACCGTCGCGGGGTCCTCCCCAGCGGCGGTGACCCCCCTCCACGGAGCCTCGGGGTCTCCCCCCACGGCGGACCCCTCGCCGCAGCCCCCCGGCCCGGTGAGGGAGGCGGAGGAGAGTCCCAACTCGGAGGTGCCGGGGTCACGGACGTGGTTGCCCACCGCCTCCCCTGGGACACGGAGAGACACGGGGGGAGGCGCGCAGGTGAGAGAGAGACACGGGGGGATAGAGACACGGGGGGAGAGGCGCGGGTGAGAGAGAGACACGGGGGGAGAGAGACACGGGGGGGATAGAGACACGGGGGGATAGAGAGAGACACGGGGGATAGAGAGAGACACGGGGGGGGTGAGACACGGGGGGAGAGGCGCGGGTGAGAGAGTGACACGGGGGGAGAGAGACACGGGGGGGTAGAGAGAGACACGGGGAGACACACGGGTGAGAGACAGAGAGACACTGGGGGATAGAGAGAGACACGGGGGGATAGAGAGAGACACGGGGGGATAGAGAGATACACGGGGGGATAGAGAGAGACACGGGGGGTAGAGAGAGACACGGGGGAGAGAGAGAGACACGGGGGATAGAGAGAGACACGGGGAGATAGAGAGAGACACGGGGAGAGAGAGAGACACGGGGGATAGAGAGAGACACGGGGAGATAGAGAGAGACACGGGGGGACAGAGAGAGACACGGGGAGAGAGAGAGACACGGGGGATAGAGAGAGACACGGGGGGATAGAGAGAGACACGGGGGGATAGAGAGAGACACGGGGGATAGAGAGAGACACGGGGGATAGAGAGAGACACGGGGGGTAGAGAGAGACACGGGGGGACAGAGAGAGACACGGGGGGATAGAGAGACACGGGGGATAGAGAGAGACACGGTGAGATAGAGAGAGACACGGGAAGATAGAGAGAGACACGGGGGGATAGAGAGAGACACGTGGGATAGAGAGAGACACGGGAGGATAGAGAGAGACACGGGGGATAGAGAGAGACACGGGGGGTAGAGAGAGACACGGGGGGATAGAGAGAGACACGGGGGGATAGAGAGAGACACGGGGGGATAGAGAGAGACACGGGGGGATAGAGAGAGACACGGGGGATAGAGAGAAACACGGGGGATAGAGAGAGACACGGGGGGATAGAGAGAGACACGGGGGATAGAGAGAGACACGGGGGATAGAGAGAGACACGGGGGGATAGAGAGAGACACGGGGGGATAGAGAGAGACACGGGGGGATAGAGAGAGACACGGGGGATAGAGAGAGACACGGGGGGATAGAGAGAGACACGGGGGGATAGAGAGAGACACGGGGGGATAGAGAGAGACACGGTGAGATAGAGAGACACAGGGAGACACAAAGGGGGATTGATAAAAACACTGGGAGACATGCGGGGGAGAGACAGAGAGACACGGGGAGACACGGGGAGACAAGAGAGACTCATGGAGGCATGCGGTGAGCGCCGCCGCTTTATCGCGTGAGACGCATGGCGGGTACCCTCCGGTATGGAGTAGAACCTCTCTTCGTCAACGCCCATGAAGCTGAAGGCGAGCGACGAGGAGGAGGAGGAGGAGGACGCGGAGGGAGAAGAGTCACCGACGCTGTCCCTCTGCACGGAGCTCGTCTCGATGTAGCTGCAGCTGAACGCCAACTCGCGGTCGTGGTGGTGGACTGGGGGAACATTGCCAATGGGACGCAATCGGCCACCGCCGTGGTCACGTTTACACGTGGAAGGCTTTCGCGACCGAGTAAAGTACTAGTGTATAGTGTAGTGTATAGTGTAGTGTATAGTGTAGTGTATAGTAGTGTATAGTGTAGTGTATAGTGTAGTGTATAGTGTAGTGTATAGTGTAGTGTATAGTGTAGTGTATAGTGTAGTGTATAGTATATAGTAGTGTAGTGTATAGTAGTGTATAGTGTAGTGTATAGTGTAGTGTATAGTGTAGTGTATAGTGTATAGTAGTGTGGTGTATAGTAGTGTAGTGTGTAGTGTAGTGTATAGTGTGTAGTGTAGTGTATAGTAGTGTATAGTGTAGTGTGTAGTGTATAGTGTAGTGTATAGTAGTGTAGTGTATAGTAGTGTAGTGTATAGTAGTGTATAGTGTAGTCTATAGTGTAGTGTATAGTAGTGTAGTGTATAGTAGTGTAGTGTATAGTAGAGTAGTGTATAGTGTAATGTATAGTATAGTGTATAGTGTAGTGTATAGTGTAGTGTATAGTAGTGTAGTGTATAGTAGTGTAGTGTATAGTAGTGTAGTGTATAGTGTAGTGTATAGTAGTGTATAGTAGTGTAGTGTATAGTAGAGTAGTGTATAGTGTATTATACTAGTACAGCACACTGGTTGTGTGTTGGAGAGCTCTCAATGTAGCTGCAGCTGAAGGCCAGCTCGCGGTCGTGGTGGTGGATTGGGGGAAACATTGCCAATGGGACGCAATCGGCCACCGCCGTGGTCACGTTTACATGTGGAAGGCTACATTTCGATGTAAAGCTTTCGTGACTGCAGGGATTCATCGTCTTGGTTCTTTCGGTAAAGTCACCACGTAGAAGGGAAATAATAAAATAATAAAAATGAAACATAATAAAATAATTCTCACGACGTTTCGGCCACAACGCAAGCAGCCGTCCTCAGGTGAAGAACAGGGCTGTCGGAAAGACAGAGTCTGAATGAGCACCACCATGCTTGGCAGCGTATATACTTAAATAAATACTTAAATATACGCTGCCAAGCTTGGTGGTGTTCAGAAGAACAGGGCTGTCGGAAAGACAGCGTCTGAATGAGCACCACCAAGCTTGGCAGCGTATATACTTAAATAAATACTTAAATATACGCTGCCAAGCTTGGTGGTGTTCAGAAGAACAGGGCTGTCGGAAAGACAGCGTCTGAATGAGCACCACCAAGCTTGGCAGCGTATATACTTAAATAAATACTTAAATATACGCTGCCAAGCTTGGTGGTGTTCAGAAGAACAGGGCTGTCGGAAAGACAGCGTCTGAATGAGCACCACCAAGCTTGGCAGCGTAGATACTTAAATATATACTTAAATATACGCTGCCAAGCTTGGTGGTGTTCAGAAGAACAGGGCTGTCGGAAAGACAGCGTCTGAATGAGCATCACCAAGCTTGGCAGCGTATATTTAATGGATTCTGGCTCAGCAATCATTGGAAGGAATAAATTATATTTCGATTTAAAGCTTCTTTCGTGACTGCAACATGGATTCATCTTGTTGGTTCTTTCGGTAAAGTCACGTAGAAGGGAAATAATAAAATAATAAAAATAAAACTTTATAAAATAATTCTCACGACGTTTCGGCCACAACGCAAGCAGCCTGGGGTGTGTCATTCAGACGCTGTCTTCTCGACAGCCCTGTTCTTCACCTGAGGACGGCTGCTTGCTTTGTGGCCGAAACGTGGAAGGCTTTCGCGACCAATATCCATAATAGAGGGTTTTTTTGGGTGGTTAGATCGCGTAAATGTATAAATCTTGTGTCGTTAAAACCCACCACCACCCGACACAGCCCACTAGTAAGGGTTGTCACGTAAACAAAACGTGCCAAATCGTCACTAGTACAGCACTAGTGTGTAGTGTAGTGTATAGTGTAGTGTGTAGTGTAGTGTGTAGTGTAGTGTATAGTGTAGTGTATAGTGTAGTGTATAGTGTAGTCTATAGTAGTGTATAGTGTAGTGTATAGTGTAGTCTATAGTAGTGTATAGTGTAGTGTATAGTATAGTGTAGTGTATAGTAGTGTATAGTGTAGTGTATAGTGTAGTCTATAGTAGTGTATAGAGTAGTGTATAGTGTAGTGTATAGTAGTGTATAGTGTAGTGTATAGTGTAGTGTATAGTAGTGTATAGTAGTGTAGTGTATAGTGTAGTGTATAGTGTAGTGTATAGTGTAGTGTGTAATGTATAGTGTAGTCTATAGTAGTGTATAGAGTAGTGTATAGTGTAGTGTATAGTAGTGTAGTGTATAGTAGTGTATAGTAGTGTATAGTAGTGTAGTGTATAGTGTAGTGTATAGTGTAGTGTATAGTGTAGTGCATAGTGTAGTGTATAGTGTAGTGTATAGTAGTGTAGTGTATAGTAGTGTAGTGTATATTAGTGTATAGTGTAGTGTATAGTGTAGTGTATAGTAGTGTAGTGTATAGTAGTGTAGTGTATATTAGTGTATAGTGTAGTGTATAGTAGTGTAGTGTATAGTGTAGTGTATAGCAGTGTATAGTGCAGTCTACAGTGTTTAGCAAGCATCCGGTATGGTAGTGTGTGTGTGTGTGTGGAGACACGGAGTTAGGGTGTGTGTATAGCAATCATCCGGTATGGTAGTGTGTGTGTGTGTGTGGAGACAAAGTGGTGTGTGTGTTTAGCAATCATCCGGTATGGTAGTGTGTGTGTGTGTGTGTGTAGACACGGAGTTAGTGTGTGTGTTTAGCAATCATCCGGTATGGTAGTGTGTGTGTGTATACACAGAGTTAGAGGGTGTGTGTTTAGCAATCATCCGGTATGGTAGTGTGTAGTGTGTGTGTGTGTGTGTGGAGACACGGAGTTAGATTGTGTGTGTTTAGCAATCATCCGGTATGGTAGTGTGTGTGTGTGTGGAGACACAGAGTTAGTGTGTGTGTATAGCAATCATCCGGTATGGTAGTGTGTGTGTGTGTGGAGACACAGAGTTAGTGTGTGGGGGGGGGGGTGTGTGTGTGTGTGTGTGTTTAGCAATCATCCGGTATGGTAGTGTGTGTGTGTGTATACACAGAGTTAGAGGGTGTGTGTTTAGCAATCATCCGGCATGGTAGTGTGTGTGTGTGTGTATACACAGAGTTAGTGTGTGTGTATAGCAATCATCCGGTATGGTAGTGTGTGTGTGTGTGTGTGAGACACAGAGTTAGAGTGTGTGTGTTTAGCAATCATCCGGTATGGTAGTGTGTGTGTGTGTGGAGACACAGAGTTAGTGTGTGTGTTTAGCAACATCCGGTATGGTAGTGTGTGTGTGTGTGTATACACAGAGTTAGTGTGTGTGTATAGCAATCATCCGGTATGGTAGTGTGTGTGGTGTGTATGGAGACAGAGTGGTGTGTGGGTTTAGCAATCATCCGGTATGGTAGTGTGTGTGTGTGTGTATGGAGACAGAATGGTGTGTGGGTTTAGCAATCATCCGGTATGGTAGTGTGTGTGTGTGGAGACACAGAGTTAGTGTGTGTGTTTAGCAATCATCCGGTATGGTAGTGTGTGTGTGTATACACAGAGTTAGTGTGTGTGTTAGCAATCATCCGGTATGGTAGTGTGTGTGTGTGTGGACACAGAGTTGAGGGTGTGTGTGTTTAGCAATCATCCGGTATGGTAGTGTGTGTGTGTTTAGCAATCATCCGGTATGGTAGTGTGTGTGTGTGGAGACACAGAGTTAGGGTGTGTGTTTAGCAATCATCCGGTATGGTAGTGTGTGTGTGTGTGGAGACACGGAGTTAGGGTGTGTGTGTTTAGCAATCATCTGGTATGGTAGTGTGTGTGTGTATACACAGAGTTAGAATGTGTGTTTAGCAATCATCCGGTGTGGTAGTGTGTGTGTGTGTGGAGACAGAGTTAGTGTGTATGTATAGCAATCATCCGGTGTGGTAGTGTGTGTGTGGGTGTGGAGACACAGAGTTAGAGTGTGTGTGTTTAGCAATCATCCGGTATGGTAGTGTGTGTGTGTGTATACACAGAGTTAGAGTGTGTGTGTTTAGCAATCATCCGGTATGGTAGTGTGTGTGTGTATACACAGAGTTAGTGTGTGTGTGTAGCAATCATCCGGTATGGTAGTGTGTGTGTGTGTGTGTGGACACGGGGTTAGTGTGTGTGTTAGCAATCATCCGGTATGGTAGTGTGTGTGTTTAGCAATCATCCGGTATGGTAGTGTGTGTGTGTGTATACACAGAGTTAGGTGTGTGTTTAGCAATCATCCGGTATGGTAGTGGTGTGTTTAGCAATCATCCGGATGTAGTGTGTGTTGTGTGTAACACAGAGTTAGAGGGTGTGTTTAGCAATCATCCGGTATGGTAGTGTGTGTGTGTGTGTATACACAGAGTTAGAGGTGTGTGTGTTAGCAATCATCCGGTATGGTAGTGTGTGTGTGTGTGTATACACAGAGTTAGAGGTGTGTGTTTAGCAATCATCCGGTATGGTAGTGTGTGTGTGTGTGGAGACACAGAGTTAGGTGTGTGTGTTAGCAATCATCCGGTATGGTAGTGTGTGTGTGTGTGAACACAGAGTTAGGGTGTGTGGTGTTTAGCAATCATCCGGTATGGTAGTGTGTGTGTGTGTGGAGACACAGAGTTAGGGTGTGTGTGTTTAGCAATCATCCGGTATGGGTAGTGTGTGTGTGTGTGGAGACACGGGGTTAGTGTGTGTGTTTAGCAATCATCCGGTATGGTAGTGTGTGTGTGTGTGGAGACACGGAGTTAGAGTGTGTGTTTAGCAATCATCCGGTATGGTAGTGTGTGTGTGTGTGGAGACACGAGTTAGAGTGTGTGTTTAGCAATCATCCGGTATGGTAGTGTGGTGGGGAGAGGAGTGGTGTGTTAGCATCATCCGGTAGGTGGTGTGTGTGTGTGGAGACACGGAGTTAGAGTGTGTGTTTAGCAATCATCCGGTATGGTAGTGTGTGTGTGTGTGGAGACACGGAGTTAGAGTGTGTGTTTAGCAATCATCCGGTATGGTAGTGTGTGTGTGGAGACACGGAGTTAGAGTGTGTGTTTAGCAATCATCCGGTATGGTAGTGTGTGTGTGTGTGGAGACACAGAGTTAGGGTGTGTGTTTAGCAATCATCCGGTATGGTAGTGTGTGTGTGTGTGTATACACAGAGTTAGGGGTGTGTGTATAGCAATCATCCGGTATGGTAGTGTGTGTGTGTGTGTATACACAGAGTTAGAGGTGTGTGTATAGCAATCATCCGGTATGGTAGTGTGTGTGTGTGTGTGGAGACACAGAGTTAGAGTGTGTGTGTTTAGCAATCATCCGGTATGGTAGTGTGTGTGTGTGTGTATACACAGAGTTAGGTGTGTGTGTTTAGCAATCATCCGGTATGGTAGTGTGTGTGTGTGTGGAGACACAGAGGTAGGGTGTGTGTTTAGCAATCATCCGGTATGGTAGTGTGTGTGTGTGTGGAGACACAGAGTTAGAGTGTGTGTTTAGCAATCATCCGGTATGGTAGTGTGTGTGTGTGTGTGTATACACAGAGTTAGAGGTGTGTGTTTAGCAACCATCCGGTATGGTAGTGTGTGTGTGTGTGATACACGGAGTTAGGGTGTGTGTATAGCAATCATCCGGTATGGTAGTGTGTGTGTGTGTGTATACACAGAGTTAGAGGGTGTGTGTATAGCAATCATCCGGTATGGTAGTATGTGTGTGTGTGTGTGGAGACACGGAGTTAGAGTGTGTGTTTAGCAATCATCCGGTATGGTATGTGTGTGTGTGTGTGGAGACACAGAGTTAGAGGGTGTGTGTATAGCAATCATCCGGTATGGTAGTGTGTGTGTGTGTGTATACACAGAGTTAGAGGGTGTGTGTATAGCAATCATCCGGTATGGTAGTGTGTGTGTGTGTGTATACACAGAGTTAGAGGGTGTGTGTATAGCAATCATCCGGTATGGTAGTATGTGTGTGTGTGTGTGTGGAGACACAGAGTTAGAGTGTGTGTGTTTAGCAATCATCCGGTATGGTAGTGTGTGTGTGTGTGTATACACAGAGTTAGAGTGTGTGTGTTTAGCAATCATCCGGTATGGTAGTGTGTGTGTGTGTGGAGACACAGAGGTAGGGTGTGTGTTTAGCAATCATCCGGTATGGTAGTGTGTGTGTGTGTGGAGACACAGAGTTAGAGTGTGTGTTTAGCAATCATCCGGTATGGTAGTGTGTGTGTGTGTGTGTATACACAGAGTTAGAGGGTGTGTGTTTAGCAATCATCCGGTATGGTAGTGTGTGTGTGTGTGTGGAGACACAGAGTTAGAGTGTGTGTTTAGCAACCATCCGGTATGGTAGTGTGTGTGTGTGTGTATACACGGAGTTAGGGTGTGTTATAGCAATCATCCGGTATGGTAGTGTGTGTGTGTGTGTATGGAGACAGAGTGGTGTGTGGGTTTAGCAATCATCCGGTATGGTAGTGTGTGTGTGTGTGTGGAGACACAGAGTTAGTGTGTGTGTTTAGCAACCATCCGGTATGGTAGTGTGTGTGTGTGTGTATACACGGAGTTAGGGTGTGTGTATAGCAATCATCCGGTATGGTAGTGTGTGTGTGTGTGTATGGAGACAGAGTGGTGTGTGTGTTTAGCAATCATCTGGTATGGTAGTGTGTGTGTATACACAGAGTTAGAATGTGTGTGTTTAGCAATCATCTGGTATGGTAGTGTGTGTGTGTGTATACACAGAGTTAGGGTGTGGGTGTTTAGCAATCATCCGGTATGGTAGTGTGTGTTTGTGTGTGTATACACAGAGTTAGGGTGTGTGTTTAGCAATCATCCGGTATGGTAGTGTGTGTGTGTGTGTATATACACAGAGTTAGAGTGTGTGTGTTTAGCAAGCATTCGGTATGGTAGTGTGTGTGTGTGTGGAGACACGGAGTTAGGGTGTGTGTGTTTAGCAATCATCCGGTATGGTAGTGTGTGTGTGTGTATACACAGAGTTAGAAGGTGTGTGTTTAGCAATCATCCGGTATGGTAGTGTGTGTGTGGAGACACAGAGTTAGGGTGTGTGTGTAACAATCATCCGGTATGGTAGTGTGTGTGTGTATACACAGAGTTAGAGGGTGTGTGTATAGCAATCATCCGGTATGGTAGTGCGTGTGTGTGTTTGTGTGCGTACCGGTGACCTGAGGAAGCTTCTGTCGTCCACAGAAAAAAAGCCCGGGGCAACCCCTTGCTGGGGGAGTGGAGTCTTGGGAGGTGATCCTTGCATCCGTAACACAAACACAAAGACAACGGTAACCCCGTTGAGTCCACGCGGAATATTGGGCCGATTTGTAATGCGACCAAGGACAGGGTCACGTGAGTGTGGGCGGAGTCAGGGTCACGTGAGTGTGGGAGGAGTCAGGGTCACGTGAGTGTGGGAGGAGTCAGGGTCACGTGAGGGGGAGTCAGGGTCACGTGTGTGTGGGAGGAGTCAGGGTCACGTGACGAGGGGTCAGGGTCACATGAGTGTGGGAGGAGTCAGGGTCACGTGACGAGGGGTCAGGGTCACGTGAGTGTGGGAGGAGTCAGGGTCACGTGAGTGTGGGAGGAGTCAGGGTCACGTGAGGGGGAGTCAGGGTCACGTGAGTGTGGGCGGAGTCAGGGTCACGTGACGAGGAGTCAGGGTCACGTGAGTGTGGGAGGAGTCAGGGTCACGTGAGTGTGGGAGGAGTCAGGGTCACGTGAGTGTGGGAGGAGTCAGGGTCACGTGAGTGTGGGAGGAGTCAGGGTCACGTGAGTGTGGGCGGAGTTATGGTCACATGAGTGTGGGCGGAGTCAGGGTCACGTGAGGGGGAGTCAGGGTCACGTGAGTGTGGGTGGAGTCAGGGTCACGTGAGTGTGGGAGGAGTCAGGGTCACGTGAGTGTGGGAGGAGTCAGGGTCACGTGACAAGGAGTCAGGGTCACGTGAGTGTGGGCGGAGTCAGGGTCACGTGACGAGGAGTCAGGGGTCACGTGAGTGTGGGAGGAGTCAGGGTCACGTGACGAGGGTCAGGGTCACGTGAGTGTGGGAGGAGTCAGGGTCACGTGAGTGTGGGCGGAGTCAGGGTCACGTGACGAGGAGTCAGGGTCACGTGAGTGTGGGCGGAGTCAGGGTCACGTGAGTGTGGGCGGAGTCAGGGTCACGTGAGTGTGGGAGGAGTCAGGGTCACGTGACGAGGAGTCAGGGTCACGTGACGAGGAGTCAGGGTCACGTGAGTGTGGGCGGAGTCAGGGTCACGTGACGAGGAGTCAGGGTCACGTGATGAGGAGTCAGGGTCACGTGAGTGTGGGAGGAGTCAGGTCACGTGACGAGGAGTCAGGGTCACGTGAGTGTGGGCGGAGTCAGGGTCACGTGAGGGGGATGATATAAGGAGGGAGAACCAGAAGGGGATCTGGAGTGAAGACGGGATAGAGAAGGGAGAGGCCACGCGGAGAGCTGGCGAGGTGCGGCACGAGTGCCACGAGGCTGGAGTCACGGCGCCGTGGGCCAGCGGTGTCCGTGGGGCAGCGGGGGGGGGGGTGTCTGCAGAGTGTGCGGGAGTCACACGGGCAGCGGTGTGGCTGCAGAGAGAGAGCGGGAGGGAGCGGAGGACTCGTACGACGTGCGGGGGGCACGAGGCGGGAGAAGGTGCGGGTCGGAGCGGAGACATGGCGGGGCGCGAGCAAGAACCCAGTAAAGGACACGGAGAACAACATCGCAGCGGCGGCGGCAGCGGCGGTGCCGGTGAAGAGGGTGGTGTGGTCATCTTTGAGCTACAGCACCGGCGATGATGGTCTAGCACCGTTTGAGACGAGGCTCAAGAGAAAGCTGTCTCTGGTGTGGAGCAATCAGGTTCAAGGACAATGCAAATTTATTATCAGAGTGTGTTTTGTTTGCATTTTGACCGCAAGTATTGTGGTTAATGCAGTTACATGAATCCTCGTAAAAAGGTTTCAGTTTTATTTCCAGAAACAAGTATAACCCGTAAAAACTAAGTTTTTCACTATAAATCCTTTATATGCGTGGCGGCTAGAGTCCTCTCGTCCTCTGGCTTGAGATGGCTGCCACCTATGGGTCAGATGATTGCATGCCACCATTAAGCAATTGGTAATTAAATATAATATTTGTTTTACCTAAACAGTGTACAATTTTGGAAATTGTTTTTCACGAACATTAATTGTCTCGCACAACGAGTCTGTGTGCAAAATGTCAGCTCGATTGGATCACGGGAAGTGGGTTAAGAAAAACGACCGAAAGATTTGCACGGTCGTAAGCAAGCAAGCGAACTTAATATAAAGGATTCAAAAAGGGGAGCAACCCTATTATTATATTTTGGTACTGGCAAAGGAGGTCTAATGATGTAGATGCTCACCCGAGCTCTCATTACTTTAATAGTGGCATTGCCTTTGAGCTGTGCGCCTTGTGGCGTCCTCTGGTCTAGCACCATTGAGACGAGGCTCAAAAGAATGCTGTCTCTGGTGTGGACCAATCAGTTTCAAGGACAATGCATTTATTATCAGAGTGTGTTTTTTGTTTGCATTTGCCTGCAAGTATTGTGGTTAATGTACACATGAATCCTCGTAAAAAGGTTTCAGTTTTATTGCCAGAAAAAAGGGGGAAACCCCTATTATTATTATTATCAAAGCGTGTTTTACACCATTGGAACCTCATTTGCCAGTAGCAAAATATGATAATTGTTTATTTACCCTTTTATCTGGCAACAAAACTGACACCTTTTTTACAAGGAGTCATGTTTGCATTAACCACAATACCTGCGGTCATAATGCAGCAATAAACATAACTCTGATAATGTATGTGCACTGTCCTTGAAGTTGATTGGTCTACACCCGAGACAGCTTTCCTTAGAGCCAAGTCTCACATGGTCCTTGAAGTTGATTGGTCCACACCCGAGACAGCTTTCCTTAGAGCCCAATCTCACATGGTCCTTGAAGTTGATTGGTCCACACCCGAGACAGCTTTCCTTAGAGCCTAGTCTCACATGGTCCTTGAAGTTGATTGGTCCACACCCGAGACAGCTTTCCTTAGAGCCTAGTCTCACATGGTCCTTGAAGTTGATTGGTCCACACCCGAGACAGCTTTCTTAGAGCCTAGTCTCACATGGTCCTTGAAGTTGATTGGCCACACCCGAGACAGCTTTCCTTAGAGCCTAGTCTCACATGGTCCTTGAAGTTGATTGGTCACACCCGAGACAGCTTTCCTCAGAGCCTAGTCTCACATGGTCCTTGAAGTTGATTGGTCCACACCCGAGACAGCTTTCCTTAGAGCCTAGTCTC
>WFAB01003343.1:0-17699 GCA_018977245.1 Lethenteron camtschaticum | reverse complement strand
CATCATCATCAGTAGTAGTATACATCATCATCAGTAGTCATAGTCATCATCATCATATCAGTAGTAGTATCATCATCATCATCAGTATCATCATCATCATCGTAGTAGTATCATCATCATCAGCAGTAGTATCACATCATCATCAGTAATCATCACAGTAGTATAGTATCATCATCAGTAGTAGTATCATCATCATCAGTAGTAGTAGTATCATCATCAGTAGTAGTATCATCATCATCAGCAGTAGTATCACATACAGAAGTAGTATCATCATCATCAGAAGTAGTATCATCATCATCATCAGCAGTAGTATTATCATCATCAGTAGTAGTATCATCATCATCAGTAGTAGTATCATCATCATCAGTAGTAGTATCATCATCATCAAGTAGTATATCATCATCATCAGTAGTAGTAGTATCATCATCAACAGTAGTATCATCATCATCATCATAGTAGTATATCATCATCACAGTAGTATCATCATCATCATAGTAGTATCAACATCATCATCAGTAGTAGTATCATCATCATCAGCAGTAGTATCACCATCATCATCAGTAGTATCATCATCATCAGCATCACCTGGTCTTGAAATCTGAAGTCGTTTTCTTCAATTTGCTGAATCTCACGATAGATTCTGGGAGAGAGGACACGGGGAGAGAGAGACACGGGAGAGAGAGACACGGGGAAGAGAGACACGGGGAGGAGGAGAGACACGGGGAGAGAGAGACACGGGGAGAGAGAGACACGGGGAGAGAGAGACACGGGGAGAGAGAGACACGGGAGAGAGAGACACGGGGAGAGAGAGACACGGGGAGAGAGAGACACGGGGGAGAGGAGAGAGACACGGGGAAGAGAGAGGGAGAGAGACACGGGGAGAGAGAGACACGGGGAGGAGAGGAGAGACACGGGGAGAGAGAGACACGGGGAGAGAGAGACACGGGAGAGAGAGACACGGGGAGAGAGAGAACACGGGGAGAGAGAGACACGGGGAGAGAGAACACGAGAGAGAACACGGGGAGAGAGAGACACGGGGAGAGAGAGACACGGGGAGAGAGAGGGACACGGGGAAGAGAGACACGGGGAGAGAGAGACACGGGGAGAGAGAGACACGGGGGAGAGAGAGAGACACGGGGAGAGAGAGACACGGGGAGAGAGAGACACGGGGAAGAGAGGAGACACGGGGAGAAGAGACACGGGGAGAGAGAGACACGGGGAGAGAGAGACACGGGAGAGAGACACGGGGAGAGAGACACGGGGAGAGAGAGACACGGGGAGAGAGACACGACACGGGGAGAGGACGGGGAGAGAGAGACACGGGGAGAGAGAGACACGGGGAGAGAGAGACGGGGAGAGAGAGACACGGGGAGAGAGAGACACGGGGAGAGAGAGACACGGGGAGAGAGAGACACGGGGAGAGAGAGACACGGGGAGAGAGAGACACGGGGAGAGAGAGACACGGGGAGAGAGAGACACGGGGAGAGAGAGACACGGGGAGAGAGAGACACGGGGAGAGAGACACGGGGAGAGAGAGACACGGGGAGAGAGAGACACGGGGAGAGAGAGACACGGGGAGAGAGAGACACGGGGAGGAGAGACACGGGGAGAGAGACACGGGGGAGAGAGACACGGGGAGAGAGACACGGGGAGAGAGAGACACGGGGAGAGAGAGACACGGGGAGAGAGAGACACGGGGAGAGAGAGACACGGGGAGAGAGAGACACGGGGAGAGAGAGACACGGGGAGAGAGAGACACGGGGAGAGAGACACGGGGAGAGAGACACGGGGAGAGAGAGACACGGGGAGAGAGAGACACGGGGAGAGAGAGACACGGGGAGAGAGAGACACGGGGAGAGAGAGACACGGGGAGAGAGACACGGGGAGAGAGACACGGGGAGAGAGAGACACGGGGAGAGAGACACGGGGAGAGAGACACGGGGAGAGAGACACGGGGAGAGGAGACACGGGGAGAGAGACACGGGGAGAGAGAGACACGGGGAGAGAGACACGGGAGAGAGACACGGGGAGAGAGACACGGGGAGAGAGACACGGGGAGAGAGACACGGGGAGAGAGAGACACGGGGAGAGAGACACGGGGGAGAGAGAGACACGGGGAGAGAGACACGGGGAGAGAGACACGGGAGAGAGAGACACGGGGAGAGAGAGACACGGGGAGAGAGAGACACGGGGAGAGAGAGACACGGGGAGAGAGAGACACGGGGAGAGAGAGACACGGGAGAGACACGGGAGAGGACACGGGGAGAGAGAGACACGGGGAGAGAGAGACACGGGGAGAGAGAGACACGGGGAGAGAGACACGGGAGAGAGAGACACGGGGAGAGAGAGACACGGGGAGAGAGAGACACGGGGAGAGAGAGACACGGGGAGAGAGAGACACGGGGAGAGAGAGACACGGGGAGAGAGACACGGGGAGAGAGAGACACGGGGAGAGAGAGACACGGGGAGAGAGAGACACGGGGGAGAGAGAGACACGGGGAGAGAGAGACACGGGGAGAGAGAGACACGGGGAGAGAGAGACACGGGGAGAGAGAGACACGGGGAGAGAGAGACACGGGGAGAGAGAGACACGGGGAGAGAGAGACACGGGGAGAGAGAGACACGGGGAGAGAGAGACACGGGGAGAGAGAGACACGGGGAGAGAGAGACACGGGGAGAGAGAGACACGGGGAGAGAGAGACACGGGGAGAGAGAGACACGGGGAGAGAGAGACACGGGGAGAGAGAGACACGGGGAGAGAGAGACACGGGGAGAGAGAGACACGGGGAGAGAGAGACACGGGGAGAGAGAGACACGGGGAGAGAGAGACACGGGGAGAGAGAGAGACACGGGGAGAGAGAGACACGGGGAGAGAGAGACACGGGGAGAGAGACACGGGGAGAGAGACACGGGGAGAGAGACACGGGGAGAGAGAGACACGGGGAGAGAGAGACACGGGGAGAGAGAGACACGGGGAGAGAGAGACACGGGGAGAGAGAGACACGGGGAGAGAGAGACACGGGGAGAGAGAGACACGGGGAGAGAGAGACACGGGGAGAGAGAGACACGGGGAGAGAGAGACACGGGGAGAGAGACACGGGGAGAGAGACACGGGGAGAGAGACACGGGGAGAGAGACACGGGGAGAGAGACACGGGGAGAGAGACACGGGGAGAGAGACACGGGGAGAGAGACACGGGGAGAGAGAGACACGGGGAGAGAGAGACACGGGGAGAGAGACACGGGGAGAGAGACACGGGGAGAGAGACACGGGGAGAGAGACACGGGGAGAGAGACACGGGGAGAGAGACACGGGGAGAGAGACACGGGGAGAGAGACACGGGGAGAGAGACACGGGGAGAGAGACACGGGGAGAGAGACACGGGGAGAGAGACACGGGGAGAGAGACACGGGGAGAGAGACACGGGGAGAGAGACACGGGGAGAGAGACACGGGGAGAGAGACACGGGGAGAGAGACACGGGGAGAGAGACACGGGGAGAGAGACACGGGGAGAGAGACACGGGGAGAGAGACACGGGGAGAGAGACACGGGGAGAGAGACACGGGGAGAGAGACACGGGGGAGAGAGACACGGGGAGAGAGACACGGGGAGAGAGACACGGGGGAGAGAGACACGGGGAGAGAGAGAGACATGGGGAGAGAGACACGGGGAGAGAGACACCTCTATATATTTATACACACCTACACACACCTCTATACACTCACAAACATCTACACACACCTCTAGACACTTACACCACACACCTACACACACACCTCTATACACTTACACACACCTACACACAACACACCTCTATACGCTCACACACACCTACACACACCTCTAGACACTTACACACACATCTCTATACACCTACACACACCTACACACACCTCTATACACTGACACACACCTACACACACCTCTATACACTTACACACACCTACACACACCTCTACACACTTACAAACCATTACACACACCTCTATACACTCACACACACCTACACACAACACACCTCTATACACTCGCACACACCTACACACAAAGACAAAGATCCCCCGTATAGCCTTAACAGACTGTAGGGGCAAGTGCTGTTAGCGAGCACCTATGAAGGCCGGAACGGTACACGAGAGGGTGGGTGGCCAGCACCACGCCCGACCGCCTTTGTCTCCCCAGTGGCGATGTTTACACACCGCACCAGGTACTCATTTAAGGCTGAGTCGACCTAAGGGAGGCCCAGGACCGGTTCAGATAATCGTCACTGGTGTTAGCCGTGAGCGGGAATCGAACCCGGGTCGCCAGGTTCTTAGCGCAGCGCGCTAACCGCTACACTACCGCTCCCCACTACACACCTCTAGACACGTACACACACCACCGACACACACACCTCCACACACTTACACACCCTTACACACACACCTCTATATACTTACACACACCTACACACACACCTATATACACTTACACACACCTACACACACACCTATATACACTCACAAAAACCTACACACACCTCTAGACACTTACACACACCTACACACACACCTCTAAACACTCACACACACCCCTCTATATATTTATACACACCTACACACCTCTATACACTCACACACACACACACCTCTATATACTTACACACACCTACACACACACCCTCTATATACTTACACACACACCTTAGACACTTACACACCTACTCACACACCTCTAGACACTTACACACACTAACACACACACACCTCTATACACTCACACACACCTCTATACACTTACACACACCTACACCTCTATACACTTACACACACCTACACACACACCTCTATACACTTACACACACCTACACACACATCTCTATACACTTATATACTTACACACACCTACACACACACCTCTATACGCTTACACACCCCTACACACACCTTATACACCTAAACACACCTACACACACCTCTATACACTCAAACACACCTACACACACACCTCTATACCACTCACACACACACCACACCTACACACACCACACCTCTAGACACTTACACACACCGACACACACACCAAATGGGGTGCCACGGGGGTGAGGTGTTAACTTCCTCACCTAGTGTATACAGGAGGTTGTCGATTCGATCCCGACCCTGTCGCAAGTATATTTGATTGTGCTTGTTCTCCTCGTGGTCGCGTGGATTTTTCTCCAGGTCCACGGAGTTTTCCCTCTGCATTGAGAATAAACTTGCATTCAGAGGATTTGGCTGCAATGCAAGTGTATGTGATAAGCCACTTCTTCTTGGTTCTTTCGGTAAAGTCACGTAGAAGGGAAGTAATAAAATAATAAAAATAAAACATAATAAAACAATTCTCACGACGTTTCGGCCACAACGCAAGCAGCCGTCCTCAGGTGAAAACCAGGTCCGTCAGGGAGGCTGACAGGCAAGTCTGAATGAAACAGCACACGAGCTTGGAGCATATATATAAGCTGGGCGCCTTGACAAAGGAATTTGCATATCAAGAGGAATTTAGCATATTTATGGAAAATGCAGGAATGTGATTAGTACTACATTTGCATGTGCATTATGCAGGATTAACAGCATCAAAGGGAGCTGCAGTTACTGCTGCTGCTGCAATTGCTGCTGCCGCAGCCACCGCTGCAGCAGCAGTTGCTGCTGCTGCAGCAGCGGTGGCTGCGGCAGCAGCAATTGCAGCAGCAGCAGTAACTGCAGCTCCCTTTGATGCTGTTAATCCTGCATAATGCACATGCATATGCAGTACTAATCACATTCCTGCATTTCCCATAAATATGCTAAATTCCTTTTAATATGCAAATTCCTTTGTCAATGCGCCCAGCTTATATATATGCTCCAAGCTCGTGTGCTGTTTCATTCAGACTCTGTCGCCTCGACGGACCTGGTTTTCACCTGAGGACGGCTGCTTGCGTTGTGGCCGAAACGTCGTGAGAATTGTTTTATTATGTTTTATTTTTATTATTTTATTACTTCCCTTCTACGTGACTTTACCGAAAGAACCAAGAAGATGAATCCCTGCAGTCACGAAAGCTTTAAATCGAAATATAAGCCACTTCGTTAACCTGTCATTTGTAACAAGGTCACTTTTGAAAAAGATCTATATAGCCCTGTAGGCCTTACCTGGTAAAATAAAAACAGTTTAGTTTTTGTTTTGTGGGTGAGTGGATGAGTGAGTGAATGGGTGGGTTGGTGGTTGGGTGGTTGAATGGGGGTTGGGTGGGTGAGTTGGTGGGTGGCTGAGTCAGTGGCTGGGTCATTGTGTGAGTGGATGGGTATTTGAATAAGTGGTGTGAGTCAGTAGGCGAATGGGTGGATGTTTGGGTGAGTGGCTGGTGGGTGGGTGGGTAAGTTAGTGTAGGAGGTTGAGTGGGTAAGTTAGTGTGTGAGTGGGTGGGTGGGTGAGTCAGAGAATGGGGCACCATGGTGGTGAGATGTTAACTACCTTGCCTAGTATACAGGAGGTCATGGAATCGATCCCGACCCTGCCGCCTGTATATTTGGAGTTTGCATCTTATCCCTGTGGTCACCTGGATTTTTCTCCGGGTCCTCCTGTTTTTCCCTCCACATTTATAATCAACACACGTTTGGAGTATTTGGTTGCTATGCATTTTTATGTAATTAGCCACTTCGTTGAGCTATCATGTGGCCAAGTTGCTTCTGAAAAAAGAGCTGCATAGCTCAGTGAGCCTTACCTGCTAAAATATATATTTTTTCATTCCCCCTCCCTCTGTCCACTCAGCAGTATAAATGGGAACAGCGCAGTCGATGGACAATTTGTGTGTAGTGGGATACAGTGTGGGTAATCCCACCTCCTATACAATGTCTGGACAGCAGGGAACAGGAGACCAAAACTATCTCGAGGGGCTTTCTCGAGCTCCTCGAGTGGAGGTCCATCTGTCAGCATTGAGGAAGCAATTGCTGGGCTGCATGCACTTCAACTTAAGTAGTGCCACCTCAGGTGATATCAATACGCGAATAAGTAGAATAGTTGCTTAAACTGAGAGTGGCTATTCTTTGGTTTTTTTCGGTAAAGTCACGTATAAAAATAAAATAATAAATTAAATAATAGCATACGACGTTTCGATTGCAACACAAGCAATCATCATCAGGTATAATGAAATAGCGACATAGAATATAACCAGAAAACTATAGACAGACATATAAGCAGACAGATATCACCAAGATACATAGAGAGAGCAACCCAGGTACAGAGAGAGGTGATCGTCTCTGTGGGGTGGCCTTAAATAGACAGAGGGGGGCGGAGGCAGAGAGAGGGAGGGGGTAGGGAAAACATTTACATGTCAATGAGTACGAAGGGAGGGGAGTAAGGTAAGCAGGCTTAGAGGGAGACAGAACACACTAAATTAAATAACCTAGCAAAGTATCGAAATGTTATGTAAAACGACACAGAGAGTCGGTCAACACACAATTAACGCATTGCCTGGTCGATTACGTATTTCAAAGATTGCTAAGTTAGAATTTAAGTGTGAAAATTCCAAAGAAAGACAAAACATAAAAACAAGAGGAACGGAGACACACAGACAGAGCAGAACCTAAGAACGATACAAAAACGAGTGTAGACAGAGAAAATTACACTAAATATACAGGCAGAGAGAGAGAACAAGAAACCCAGAGAGAGAGAAAAAGGTAAACTTGGAACTTCCCCGTAGAAGTGGTTCAATCTTAATTTTGGAGCTTTCGTGACTGCAGGAATTATTCTTTGGTTTTTTCGGTAAAGTCACGTATAAAAATAAAATAATAAATTAAATAATAGCATACGACGTTTCGATTGCAACACAAGCAATCATCATCAGGTATAATGAAATAGCGACATAGAATATAACCAGAAAACTATAGACAGACATATAAGCAGACAGATATCACCAAGATACATAGAGAGAGCAACCCAGGTACAGAGAGAGGTGATCGTCTCTGTGGGGTGGCCTTAAATAGACAGAGGGGGCGGAGGCAGAGAGAGGGAGGGGGTAGGGAAACATTTACATGTCAATGAGTACGAAGGGAGGGGAGTAAGGTAAGCAGGCTTAGAGGGAGACAGAACACACTAAATTAAATAACCTAGCAAAGTATCGAAATGTTATGTAAAACGACACAGAGAGTCGGTCAACACACAATTAACGCATTGCCTGGTCGATTACGTATTTCAAAGATTGCTAAGTTAGAATTTAAGTGTGAAAATTCCAAAGAAAGACAAAACATAAAAACAAGAGGAACGGAGACACACAGACAGAGCAGAACCTAAGAACGACAAAAAACGAGTGTAGACAGAAAAAATTACACTAAATATACAGGCAGAGAGAGAGAGAATAAAAAACCCAGAGAGATAGAAAAAAGGTAAACTTGGAACTTCCCCGTAGAAGTGGTTCAATATTAATTTTGGAGCTTTCGTGACTGCAGGAATTATTCTTTGGTTCTTTCGGTAAAGTCACGTATAAAGATAAAACCTGCCAGGCACACAAAACTCACCACAACCACCAGAGGGCACCAACGTCCCAGTGGGCTCCGATCTCTTTGTACTGCTGCCGCCTGTGCGCGCGTCTTTGCCTCAACCCGGACGTTTCACTCTCCAGGGACAACGATAGCGCCTGAATTCCAAGAACTGCGGAGTAAAATTCATTACGAAGGAAGGATCACCCGTGCACATCAGGGACAAACAAAAACAGAGGTCACTTTTGAAAAAGATCTATATAGCCCTGTAGGCCTTACCTGGTAAAATAAAAACAGTTTAGTTTTTGTTTTGTGGGTGAGTGGATGAGTGAGTGAATGGGTGGGTTGGTGGTTGGGTGGTTGAATGGGGGTTGGGTGGGTGAGTTGGTGGGTGGCTGAGTCAGTGGCTGGGTCATTGTGTGAGTGGATGGGTATTTGAATAAGTGGTGTGAGTCAGTAGGTGAATGGGTGGATGTTTGGGTGAGTGGCTGGTGGGTGGGTGGGTAAGTTAGTGTAGGAGGTTGAGTGGGTAAGTTAGTGTGTGAGTGGGTGGGTGGGTGAGTCAGAGAATGGGGCACCATGGTGGTGAGATGTTAACTACCTTGCCTAGTATACAGGAGGTCATGGAATCGATCCCGACCCTGCCGCCTGTATATTTGGAGTTTGCATCTTATCCCTGTGGTCACCTGGATTTTTCTCCGGGTCCTCCTGTTTTTCCCTCCACATTTATAATCAACACACGTTTGGAGTATTTGGTTGCTATGCATTTTTATGTAATTAGCCACTTCGTTGAGCTATCATGCGGCCAAGTTGCTTCTGAAAAAAGAGCTGCATAGCTCAGTGAGCCTTACCTGCTAAAATATATATTTTTTCATTCCCCCTCCCTCTGTCCACTCAGCAGTATAAATGGGAACAGCGCAGTCGATGGACAATTTGTGTGTAGTGGGATACAGTGTGGGTAATCCCACCTCCTATACAATGTCTGGACAGCAGGGAACAGGAGACCAAAACTATCTCGAGGGGCTTTCTCGAGCTCCTCGAGTGGAGGTCCATCTGTCAGCATTGAGGAAGCAATTGCTGGGCTGCATGCACTTCAACTTAAGTAGTGCCACCTCAGGTGATATCAATACGCGAATAAGTAGAATAGTTGCTTAAACTGAGAGTGGCTGTTTAGAATAAACTATTAAACAAAATGAAAATGGCTTCTCAAGTGGAAATGTGTAGCAATGTAGAGCACTCTTTAAACACATTTTTTTTTTATGTGGAGGTAAAAACTGGAGTACCCAGAGAACAATCCACGCCACCACAGAGAGAACATGCAAACTCCAAATACACAGGTGGCAGGGTCGGGATCAATCCCACGGCCTGTATACCAGACGAGGTATTTAACATCTGTACCAGGGCAAGCCATACATGGAGCTGGAGTGGACCGTGTGCCCCCCTGCACTATGAACCCAACAGTGGCGGCTTGTCAATAGAGGGCGCTGGGGCGCCGTCCACATCAAGATTCAAGAAATATACATATACAAAAATTATATAAAAATACATAAATAAAATATTTTTTTCATACGATGTGCCGGCTGGTAGTAAGAAAAGCATCAGCATTGAATAAAAACTGGCTTTAATCGGTCAACTATTTTCTATGTTTTTCAATGTGTTTCATGCGGGACGCCGGACAAATGGATGTCTATGTGAGACTTTAAATTTTCGGACAGCATGTGACCTGAAGCTGGTCTCTAATTGGTTTCTTAAAGATTCTCCTCAGGGCGCAAGTCGTTGCGTCCCTGGCCAATCAGAATTGGATACATGTTATTTTATCCAATCTGATTGGTTCTCGTCACCTGTCATTCAACTTTACGCTCTGGGCCACTACTGCGAGTGCGCAGGCGACACCACTTCGACACTTGCTAGGCTGATCAAATTTTTTGTGTAAACAATGGCAGCAGTTCATCCAAATTCTGTAATTTATTTACAAAAAAACCCTTTCACAAGGCTTTCGCTGGAAGAAATAAAAAAGATAAAGGATCTCGTACCGGACCAACCCGATTTACAAATCCAGCAGCAGGCCAGTGACAGAGGACGAAGCTACACACGGAGCTTCACCCGCGCTTGTTATGAGAAACGGAGGTGGCTGGCTGGATGTGATGTTAGCAATTCTCTTTTTTGTTTTCCCTGTCTTTTATTTCAAAGTGTCGGCACTGAAGTTTTGTGGACAACGACGGGGGTAAGAGACCTCAAACATCTCTCCGACAAATGCAAACGTCATGAAAGTAGCCGCAGCCATATTGATAATAGCATGAAACTAACGTTTTTGGGCAGAGTTAGCATTGCTGAACAACTAGATGAAGGCTACAGGATTGGCATTAGAAGGCACAACGAAGAGGTGACAAAAAATCGACACATACTGTCCAGGATAATAGACTGTGTGAAATTTTGTGGAGCATTTGAGTTGGCGTTACGTGGCCATGATGAGAGTGAGAGCTCAGATAACCCCAGTATATTTCGCGGGTTGGTGGATTTTGTTGTCTCTCTTGATGGAGCATTGAAAGAGCACCTTGACAGTGCTACTGTATTTAAGGGAACGTCGAAAACTATACAGAACGAGCTACTGGACTGTATGTTGTCTGTTACAAGAGAAGAAATAATCAAAGAAGTCCGGACAAGTAGTTTTTTTATCAATCCAGGCAGATGAAACAACAGATATTGCCACACAGTCCCAACTTGTGCTTGTGCTGCGCTACATCGACGACAAAAATAACGTGCAGGAAAGATTTTTTTGAGTTCATCCCTCTGCAGTCAGCTACAGCTGAGTCCATTGCTACTGCACTAAAAGAGCGTCTTGCTTCTATCCTTCCTAAGGATCAGAAAAGTAAGCTCATCTGCCAGGAATATGATGGGGCCAGCGTGATGAGGGGTGCCACTGCAGGTGTTCAGAGAAAAATACAAGATGTGTACCCAAATGCCCACTACATCCACTGCTACGCACATCAGCTCAACCTGATAATGCAACAGGCCACGTCTCACATATCCAAGACGAGAATATTTTTTTCTTACATTGGTGGATTTGCCAGCTTTTTTTCTAAGTCACCCAAGCGGACATGTTTTCTGGATAAAGTGGTTGCCCATAGACTGCCAAGATCCAGCAACATCAGATGGAACTTTCATAGCCGTGCCATTAATACTGTTTTTGAGCACAGAGAGGATCTCATTCACTGTTTTGAGAGCATACAAGACTCAGGTGACTTCGACCCCAATACTGTCAGAGAAGCAGGAGCCCTGGCCATGCTACTGGAGGATGAGGATTTTAAGTTCTTTCTGGAACTTTATCACCACATCATGCCACATGTAGACTTCCTCTATGCCAAGCTCCAGAAAAAGAACATTGATTCAGTCCATACCAAAGTGAGCATCCAACAGTTCCAACAAGAAATACAAAAGATCAGGTAACTTTATTCCTGTAATATGATCATTATTTGCTTTCGCTTTCATTTTTAACTCTCTTTATCCTTTGCCAAAATTATAATAAATTATCTTTGTCCTTTGCAGAAACTCTCTCCACTCCATTGGTGAGCAAAGCAGTGGTTCTCGTCCAACAAAGAGGCGCCGGGCGCTCAGTTCGGAAGACCGTGAAAGGATTGCAGCAGAGGTGAGTTTGTTATAGAAATCAGTCAAAATACCATTTTACATTATTGTTGTGCTGCAGAGATGTCTTGCCTACATATCATATTCTACAGACTCAAGAAAACATTTTTAGTTTGGTATAAATCCTAACAAAAATCTTAATTTTAATATACAATAGCATCCCAAAAATAATAAATTGGCAACATAAAAATAAATGATCAAATGAAATTTGAAGCCACCAAAAACTACAGTCTTGTATGGGACAAAAACTCAAATGGCTCTATTTTTCTTTTGAAAGTAATTGCAACTGTGACAATTAGTGGTCTACACATTTATATATCTATTTGTTTAATTATCTCTATAGGTCTGTGACACAATCCTGGGACACACTAGGGAGCGTTTCTCCTTCACAGACCACCTTGTCTGTGCCACCTTGTTGCAGGGGGACAGGTTTGATGAGTACAAGGATACCTTTCCTGAAGATGCATTGAGCAGCACCATGAAAGCGTACCCGATGCTCAGTGGAAGCAAGCTGAAGACGGAGCTCAGTCTCATCTACAGCAAGGAAGAGTTCAGAGCCTGCCGTGGTGCTGTGGACCTATTCCAGCTGTTTATGGAGAATAATCTCGAAGAAGTCTTTTCCGAAACTGTGACTCTCCTAAAAGTTATCATTACCACACCCATGACCACGGCTGAAGCTGAGAGGTGCTTCTCAACCTTGAAACGAATAAAAACTTTTCTCAGAAACACCATGACCCAGGAGAGGCTGAATGCACTGCAATTGCTGTCCATGGAAAAGAGACTTGTTACGGAGATGACTGACTTTAATCAGAGAGTAGTTGAGAAATTTGCTGGCCAGAAAGAAAGAAGAGCAAAATTTATGTTCAAGTAGGAAACATGCTTTTTGGTACTTTGGTCTGAAATGTATATAAAAGAGAAACATTTATGTTCAAGTAGGAAACATGCTTTTTGGTACTTCCTTTGGTCTGAAATGTAAATGAAGATCATCAAAATTTATATTCAAGTAGTCAAAATGGTTTTTGGTACTGCTTTATATTTATTTGCCCCCCTCAATAAAATAAAAAAAATGCGCCCCCCCAAAAATAAATATCACCAGCCGCCACTGGAACCCAACATGACCAGGCTGTGGTCCCTCTCGCCTGGCTCGTTGAGAGGCTCGCCCACCCCACGGGCGTCGTCATGAAGAAGCTGCTGGGAGGAAGAATATCTCACAATACCAGAAGAGGTGAGGACTACACAGAGTGGGTGATTAACTGGGTGGGTCTGTGAGTGAGTCAGTGGGTCAGTGGTTGAGGGAGTCGGTGAGTGGGTGAGTGAGTGTGTTAGAGATTAAGTGGGTTGCAGGGTAAGTGGGTGGGTGAGGCGATGGGTGAGGAGGCAGACGAGGTGAGGCGATGGGTGAGGAGGGAGACGAGGTGAGGCGATGGGTGAGGAGGGAGACGAGGTGAGGCGATGGGTGAGGAGGGAGACGAGGTGAGGCGATGGGTGAGGAGGGAGACGAGGTGAGGCGATGGGTGAGGAGGGAGACGAGGTGAGGCGATGGGGAGATGTTGATGAGGTTGTGAGGGTGGTGAGGAACGAGATGCACAGATTCCAACCTTACTGATGTCGATGGCGGTTCGCGTGGCCCTCGTGGTGCCGAGGGCGCCATCTCCGAGGCGGCGCTGGCCCTCCTCCACGCGGGCAGCGGCGGAGATCACGAGGGCGACTCGGAGACAGCCGCCATCGCTGGGGGGGGGGGGGAGTTTCCCGCGCTTTTAGAGACGTGTGACGTCACCCCTTGCCCCCCTTCACCCCTCCCCTCGTCGCGAAGCGATGGTGACGTCACCCCTTGCCCCCCTTCACCCCTCCCCTCCCCTCGTCGCGAAGCGATGGTGACGTCACCCCCTTGCCCCCCTTCACCCCTCCCCCTCCCCTCGTCGCGAAGCGATGGTGACGTCACCCCTTGCCCCCCTTCACCCCTCCCCCTCCCCTCGTCGCGAAGCGATGGTGACGTCACCCCCTTGCCCCCCTTCACCCCTCCCCCTCCCCTCGTCGCGAAGCGATGGTGACGTCACCCCTTGCCCCCCTTCACCCCTCCCCCTCCCCTCGTCGCGAAGCGATGGTGACGTCACCCCCTTGCCCCCCTTCACCCCTCCCCCTCCCCTCGTCGCGAAGCGATGGTGACGTCACCCCCTTGCCCCCCTTCCCCCCCCCCCCCCCCCCCCCCCCCCCCCCTCCCCCTCCCCTCGTCGCGAAGCGATGGTGACGTCACCCCTTGCCCCCCTTCACCCCTCCCCCTCCCCTCGTCGCGAAGCGATGGTGACGTCACCCCTTGCCCCCCTTCACCCCTCCCCCTCCCCTCGTCGCTAAGCGATGGTGACGTCACCCCCTTGCCCCCCTTCACCCCTCCCCCTCCCCTCGTCGCTAAGCGATGGTGACGTCACCCCTTGCCCCCCTTCACCCCTCCCCCTCCCCTCGTCGCGAAGCGATGGTGACGTCACCCCTTGCCCCCTTCACCCCTCCCCCTCCCCTCGTCGCGATGCGATGGGGACGTCACCCCTTGCCCCCCCTTCACCCCTCCCCCTCCCCTCGTCGCGAAGCGATGGTGACGTCACCCCTTGCCCCCCTTCACCCCTCCCCCTCCCCTCGTCGCTAAGCGATGGTGACGTCACCCCTTGCCCCCGTTCACCCCTCCCCTCCCCTCGTCGCGAAGCGATGGTGACGTCACCCCTTGCCCCCGGGTTCACCCCTCCCCCTCCCCTCGTCGCGAAGCGATGGTGACGTCACCCTTGCCCCCCTTCACCCCTCCCCCTCCCCTCGTCGCTAAGCGATGGTGACGTCACCCCTTGCCCCCTTCACCCCTCCCCCTCCCCTCGTCGCTAAGCGATGGTGACGTCACGCGCGACTGGTTCCCGGGAGACGCGGCGCGGGGCGAGTGGAGACAGCGGCGAGGTAAGAGGCAACTAAACTGTTCACAACTATAGTCACTATTTTTATATTTTACCAGCTAAGGCTCCGCACTGAGCTGTATTATAGCTCTTTTTCAGAATCGACCTGACTACCACATTCTACCTCAACGGAAGTGGCGTATCATCGCGTGTACATCTATAGCAGACAAACGCGCGTTGATTCTTAATGTGGAGGGGAAACCCGGAAACAAATCCACGCGAACTCGGGGAGAGAGAGAGACGCGCGAACTCGCAACACGCAGCCGCAGTCGGGGTCGGGGTAGAACCGACGACCTCCTGTACAGCAAGCGACGCAGCTCGCGTCTCGCCACGCGTCCACACGCGCGGCGCGACGCGAGAACCCCACGGGCAGCGAGCGTCCCGCATCAGTCGGAGGTAGCGGCGTGTGTGTCTGGGGGGGGGCAGACTCGTGTGTGCCTGGGGGGGGGGCAGACTCGTGTGTGCCTGGGGGGGGGGGCAGACTCGTGTGTGCCTGGGGGGGGGGGCAGACTCGTGTGTGCCTGGGGGGGGGGCAGACTCGTGTGTGCCTGGGGGGGGGGGCAGACTCGTGTGTGCCTGGGGGGGGGGGGCAGACTCGTGTGTGCCTGGGGGGGGGGGGCAGACTCGTGTGTGCCTGGGGGGGGGGCAGACTCGTGTGTGCCTGGGGGGGGGGGCAGACTCGTGTGTGCCTGGGGGGGGGGGCAGACTCGTGTGTGCCTGGGGGGGGGGGGCAGACTCGTGTGTGCCTGGGGGGGGGGGGGCAGACTCGTGTGTGCCTGGGGGGGGGGGGGGGGGGGGGGGGGGGGGGGGGGGGGGGAGACTCGTGTGTGCCTGGGGGGGGGGGGCAGACTCGTGTGTGCCTGGGGGGGGGGGCAGACTCGTGTGTGCCTGGGGGGGGGGGGCAGACTCGTGTGTGCCTGGGGGGGGGGGCAGACTCGTGTGTGCCTGGGGGGGGGGGGAGACTCGTGTGTGCCTGGGGGGGGGGGCAGACTCGTGTGTGCCTGGGGGGGGGGGGCAGACTCGTGTGTGCCTGGGGGGGGGGGCAGACTCGTGTGTGCCTGGGGGGGGGGCAGACTCGTGTGTGCCTGGGGGGGGGCAGACTCGTGTGTGCCTGGGGGGGGGGGCAGACTCGTGTGTGCCTGGGGGGGGGGGGAGACTCGTGTGTGCCTGGGGGGGGGGGCAGACTCGTGTGTGCCTGGGGGGGGGGGGCAGACTCGTGTGTGCCTGGGGGGGGGGCAGACTCGTGTGTGCCTGGGGGGGGGGGCAGACTCGTGTGTGCCTGGGGGGGGGGGCAGACTCGTGTGTGCCTGGGGGGGGGGGCAGACTCGTGTGTGCCTGGGGGGGGGGGGCAGACTCGTGTGTGCCTGGGGGGGGGGGGCAGACTCGTGTGTGCCTGGGGGGGGGGCAGACTCGTGTGTGCCTGGGGGGGGGGCAGACTCGTGTGTGCCTGGGGGGGGGGGCAGACTCGTGTGTGCCTGGGGGGGGGCAGACTCGTGTGTGCCTGGGGGGGGGGGCAGACTCGTGTGTGCCTGGGGGGGGGGGCAGACTCGTGTGTGCCTGGGGGGGGGGCAGACTCGTGTGTGCCGGGGGGGGGGCAGACTCGTGTGGGGGGGGGGCAGACTCGTGTGTGCCTGGGGGGGGGGCAGACTCGTGTGTGCCTGGGGGGGGGCAGACTCGTGTGGGGGGGGGGGCAGACTCGTGTGTGCCTGGGGGGGGGGGCAGACTCGTGTGGGGGGGGGGGCAGACTCGTGTGTGGGGGGGGGGGCAGACTCGTGTGTGCCTGGGGGGGGGGGCAGCGTCGTGCTTGGCGCCCTGGGCCTCTCCTAGGTCGACTCGGGTTCAATGTAAGCACCTGGTGCGGTGTCTAGAGACATCGCCACTGCGAGACAAACGCGGTCGCGCGTGGTGTTGCCCGCCCGCCGCCTCGTGTGGCCTTCGTGGTGCTGCTCGCTACCAGCACTTGCCCCACACTCTGTTGAGGCGACATGGAGGATCTGTTTTGCGTGCTACCAGATGTTGATTGGCGAATGGACGCTGTGTTCGAATCGGGTCAACCTCGACACCTGTAAATACGCGACACGCAAATGAGCACTCGTCGACAGTGGGAATTGCTACTAACCATTTAGAAAGTTTCAGCTGTGGTTTCTTCCAAATCGGACTGCTGATGGAGACACTGAATGTCAAAACCGGTCCAGAGTTTGCTTGCGTTGAACCCATGCTGTCTGAGATGCGCTCCCAAAAGGCCGATATACATAGTTGTTTTGTACGTAGAGGGACATATATATGTGCAGGAGGCGTAATGTCTTTTGTTACAGCAGAAATCCAATAATTCGCGATGTGGTAATTTACAAATCCCTGTAATTCGGGGATTTGTGATTCGCGATGTGCTTCCGTAATCCAGCAAAGTCGTCTTTTGGGTTTGTCTCAGTACAGACGAGCTGTGCTCACGCGATCTGTTAGGAAGTATTTAGCATGTATTTACTTGGATATCAAGTATCATAAATAATCGATTTAAAGCTTTCGTGACTGCAGGGATCCATCTTCTTGGTTCTTTCGGTAAAGTCACGTAGAAGGGAAGTAATAAAATAATAAAAATAAAACAATAAAATAAAATAATTCTCACAACGTTTCGGCTACAACGCAAGCAGCCGTCTTCAGGTG
>WFAB01003342.1:0-17700 GCA_018977245.1 Lethenteron camtschaticum | reverse complement strand
CCACCCCCACCCACTCACCCACTCACTCACCCACACCCATTCACCCATTCACCCCACCCATTCACCCACTCACCACCCACCCACCCACTCCACTCACCCACCCACCCACTCCACTCCACCCACCCACTCCCACCCACCCACTCACCACCACCCCCACCCCCCACCCACTCACCCACCCACCCACCCACTCACCCACCCACTCACCCATCAACCCACCCATCACCCACCCCACCCACTCACCCACCCACCCCACTCACCCACCCCACCCACTCACCCACCCATTCACCACTCACCCACCCATTCACCCACACCCACCCACTCACCTCACCCACTCACCCACCCATTCACCCACTCCACCCACTACCCACTCACCCACTCACCCACCCCATCACCCACTCACTACCCACTCACCACCACCCACTCACCACCACACTCCACTCACCCCCACCCACCTCACCCACCCACCCACTCACCCACCCACCACCCACCATACCCCCACTCACCACCCATCCCACTCACCCACTCACCTACCCCCCACTCACCCCACCCACTCACCCACCCCACTCACCCACTCACCACCCACCACCCACTCACCCCCACTCACCCACCCACCACCCACCCACTCACCACCACCCACTCACCCACCCACCCACCCACTCACCCACCCACCCACCCACTCACCCACCCACTCACCCCACCCACTCACCCACTCACCACCCACCCACTCACCCACCACCCACCCACTCACCCACTCACCCACCCACCCACTCACCACCACCCACTCACCCACCACCCACCCACCCACTCACCCACCCACCCACCCACTCACCCCCACTCACCCACCCACTCACCCACCACCCACCTCACCCACCCACCCCCACTCACCCACCACCCACCCACTCACCCACCCACCACCACTCACCCCACCCACCCCCCCACCCACCCACCCACCCCCCCCACCCACTCACCCACCCACCCACCCACTCACCCACCCACCCACCCACTCACCCACCCACCCACCCACTCACCCACCCACCCACTCACCCACCCACTCACCCACCCACCACTCACCACCACCCCACTCACCACTCACCCACTCACCCACCCACTCACCCACCCACCCCACCCCACTCACCCACCCCCACCCACCCACCCACTCACCCACCACCCACCCACCCACCACCCACCCACCACCCACCCATCACCCACTCACCACCCACCCACTCACCCACCCACTCCACCCACTCACCCACCCACCACCCACTCACCACCCACCCACTCACCACACCCACCCACTCACCCACCCCACTCCCCACCCACTCACCCACCCCCACCCACCCCACCCACCACCCACTCACCACCCCCACCCCCCACCCACCCACTCACCCCACCCACTCACCCACCCATTCACCCACTCACTCACCCCACCCACTCACCCACCCACTCACCCACCCACCCACCCACCCACCCACCACCCACCCCACTCACCCACCCACCCACCCATTCACCCACTCACCCACCCACTCACCCACTCACCCACCCACTCACCCACCCACCCACTCACCCACCCACCCACTCACCCACCCACCCACTCACCCACCCACCCACTCACCCCACCCACCACCCACCCACCCACCCACTCACCCACCCACCCACCCACTCACCCACCCACCCACTCACCCACCCACCCACTCACCCACCCACTCACCCACCCATTCACCCACTCACCCACCCACTCACCCACCCACTCACCCACTCACCCACCCACTCACCCACCCACCCACTCACCCACCCACTCACCCACCCATTCACCCACTCACTCACCCACCCACTCACCCACCCACTCACCCACCCACCCACCCACTCACCCACCCACTCACCCACCCACTCACCCACCCATTCACCCACTCACTCACCCACCCACTCACCCACCCACTCACCCACCCACCCACCCACTCACCCACCCACTCACCCACCCACTCACCCACCCACTCACCCACCCACTACAGACCCTGGATGATTGACAGTGAAAATATTTTGGAGGGAAAAAACCTCTGAGCTGGCACGACTGCTGGGACGTCGCGTGCCACTTCCGGTGTGGGACCGGAAGTAGCACGTCACTGCAGTGTATGGACTGTACGTCACTGCTACAGTGCACAGTGTGTACTGTATGTACATCAGTGTATACTGTAGACACGACAACAGTGTGCACTGTATGTACAGTGTACACTGTGGACACCGCTACAGTGTGCACTGTGCGTACAGTGTGTACTGTAGACACCGCTACAGTGTGCACTGTATGTACAGTGTATACTGTGGACACCGCTACAGTGTGCACTGTGCGTACAGTGTATACTGTAGACACCGCTACAGTGTGCACTGTATGTACAGTGTATACTGTAGACACCGCTACAGTGTGCATTGTATGTACAGTGTGCACTGTAGACACGACAACAGTGTGCACTGTATGTACAGTGTACACTGTGGACACCGCTACAGTGTGCACTGTACGTACAGTGTGTATTGTAGACGCCGCTACAGTGTGCACTGTATTACAGTGTATACTGTAGACACCGCTACAGTGTGCATTGTATGTACAGTGTACACTGTAGACACCGCTACAGTGTGCACTGTATGTACAGTGTATACTGTGGACACCGCCACAGTGGGTACTGTATGTACAGTGTACTGTGGACACTGCTACAGTATGTACTGTGTCTACAGTGTATACTGTAGACTGCCGCAGTGTGTACTGTATGTACAGTGCATACTTTAGACACCGCTACAGTGTGTACTGTATAATCAGTGTGTGCTGCAGACACTGCTGCAGCGTATACTGTATGTACAGTGTATACTGTTGATACTGCTACAGTGTGCACTGTATCTACAGTATATACTGTAGACACTGCTACAGTGTGCACTGTATGTACAGTGTGTACTGTAGCCACTGCTACAGTATGTACTGTATGTACAATGTGTACTGCAGATACTGCTACAGTGTGCACTGTATGTACAATGTGTACTGTAGATACTGCTACAGTGTGTACTGTATGTACAATGTGTACTGTAGATACTGCTACAGTGTGTACTGTATGTACAATGTGTACTGCAGATACTGCTACAGTGTGTACTGTATGTACAATGTGTACTGTAGATACTGCTACAGTGTGCACTGTATGTACAATGTGTACTGTAGATACTGCTACAGTGTGTACTGTATGTACAATGTGTACTGCAGATACTGCTACAGTGTGCACTGTATGTACAATGTGTACTGTAGATACTGCTACAGTGTGTACTGTATGTACAATGTGTACTGCAGATACTGCTACAGTGTGTACTGTATGTACAATGTGTACTGTAGATACTGCTACAGTGTGCACTGTATGTACAATGTGTACTGCAGATACTGCTACAGTGTGTACTGTATGTACAATGTGTACTGTAGATACTGCTACAGTGTGCACTGTATGTACAATGTGTACTGCAGATACTGCTACAGTGTGTACTGTATGTACAATGTGTACTGTAGATACTGCTACAGTGTGCACTGTATGTACAATGTGTACTGCAGATACTGCTACAGTGTGTACTGTATGTACAATGTGTACTGTAGATACTGCTACAGTGTGCACTGTATGTACAATGTGTACTGCAGATACTGCTACAGTGTGTACTGTATGTACAATGTGTACTGTAGATACTGCTACAGTGTGCACTGTATGTACAATGTGTACTGCAGATACTGCTACAGTGTGTACTGTATGTACTGCAGACACTGCTACATTCTATACAGACTGTATACACAGTATGTAATCACTCTTACAGTATGCTTGACTATATCACTACAGTATATGTCTAGACTGTCTACCGCTGTGTAACATTGCTGGATCAATAGACAGAATCTGTGCGTTGCACATCACTGCAGAATATTGTTACTGTACACGATCACAGTTTGCTTAGGAGTGTATGCTCACTCACCCACCCACTCACTCACTCACTGACTTACCCACTCACTCACCCACTCACTCACCCACCCACTCACCCACCCACCCACTCACTCACCCACCCACTCACCTACTCACTCACCCACCCCTGTAACCACCCACTCACTCACCCACTCACTCACCCACCCACTCACCCACTCACTCACTCACTGACTTACCCACTCACTGACTTACCCACTCACTCACCCACTCACTCACCCACCCACTCACCCACCCACTCACCCACCCACCCACTCACTCACCCACTCACTCACCCACTCACTCACCCACCCACTCACCCACCCACCCACTCACTCACCCACCCACTCACCTACTCACTCACCCACCCCTGTAACCACCCACTCACTCACCCACTCACTCACCCACCCACTCACCCACTCACTCACTCACTGACTTACCCACTCACTGACTTACCCACTCACTCACCCACTCACTCACCCACCCACTCACCCACCCACTCACCCACCCACCCACTCACTCACCCACTCACTCACCCACTCACTCACCCACCCACTCACCCACCCACCCACTCACTCACCCACCCACTCACCTACTCACTCACCCACCCCTGTAACCACCCACTCACTCACCCACTCACTCACCCCACTCACCCACTCACCCACTCACTCACCCACTCACCCACCCACTCACTCACCCACCACCCACCCACTCACCCACTCACTCACTCACCCACCCACTCACCCACCCACTCACCCACTCACCCACCCACCCACCCATGTAACCACCCACTCACTCACCCACTCATTCACTCACCCACCCACCCACCCACTCACCTACACACTCCGTCATTCAGACACCCACCCACCCACTCATTTACCCACTCACTCACCCACTCACTCACCCACTTACTCACTCACCCACTCACCCACCCACCCACTCACCCACCACCCACCCACTCATTTACCCACTCACTCACCCACTCACTCACCCACTTACTCACTCACCCACTCACCCACCCACCCACTCACCCACCCACCCACTCACCCACCCACTCACTCACCCACCCACCCACTCACCCACCCACTCACTCACCCACCCACTCACCCACCCACCCACTCACCCACCCACTCACTCACCACCCACCCACTCACCCACCCACTCACCACCCACCCCACTCACTCACCCACCCACCCACTCACCCACCCACTCACTCACCCACCCACCCACTCACCCACCCACTCACCCACCCACCCACTCACCCACCCACTCACTCACCCACCCACCCACTCACCCACCCACTCACTCACCCACTCACTCACTGGTTTGTTTTCCCCACCTCCCCCACCTCCCCCACCGTCAAGGCCCTACAAGTCCTGAGGATCTCCTCCAACATCCAAGGGGACCGGTCTACACCTTCTATACTCAACCACCCACCCACCATAATAACTACACACCCACCCTACTAACTAACCACTCTACTAACTACACACCCTACTAACCATCCACCCACCCACCCTACTAACCATCCACCCTATTAACCATCCACCCACCCAACCACCCAACCACCTACCCACCCAACCACCCACCCCACCACCCACTCACCCACTCACTCACCCCCCACCAACCCACTCACTCACCCCCCCACCCACCCACCTACCCACCTACCCACCCACCTACCCACCCACCCACCAACCCCCCCACCCATCCAACCCCCCTACCCACCCCCCCCACCCACCCACCCACCGCTGCCACCCACCCACCCAACCACCCACCCACCACCTACCCACCCCACCCACCTACCCACTCACCCACCCACCTACCCACTCACCCACCCACCCACCTACCCACCCACCTACCCACCCACCTACCCACCTACCCACCCACCTACCCACCCACCCACCAACCCCCCACCCACCAACCCCCCTACCCACCCCCCCCACCACCCACCCACCGCTGCCACCCACCCACCCAACCACCCACCCACCACCTACCCACCCCCCACCCACCCACCCACCGCTGCCACCATGCTGGAACTGAGGAGTTCTCGCTCGTCCGCCGGCTCCCGTGCCCCCGTGGGGTCGGTGCTGGCGGCGGCGCTGGCGCTGACCGAGCTGGTGTGCGCCTGCGTGCTGTGCGCGTGCGAGTACCACCACGGCACCACCACCCAGCAGCACAACCGCGGCGCCACCGGTCACTCGTCACAGCAGCAGCCGCCCCGTCCAGAGTGGGCACAGGGTCTGCCGCCAGAGTACGCTGGTGAGTGGGTGGGTGGGTGGGTGAGTGGGTGGGTGGGTGGGTGAGTGGGTGGGTGGGTGGGTGAGTGGGTGGGTGGGTGGGTGAGTGGGTGGGTGAGTGGGTGGGTGAGTGGGTGGGTGGGTGGGTGAGTGGGTGGGTGGGTGGGTGGGTGAGTGGGTGGGTGAGTGGGTGGGTGGGTGGGTGAGTGGGTGGGTGGGTGAGTGAGTGGGTGGGTGGGTGGGTGGGTGGGTGGGTGGGTGGGTGAGTGGGTGGGTGGGTGGGTGAGTGAGTGAGTGGGTGGGTGAGTGGGTGAATGAGTGGGTGAGTGGGTGGGTGAGTGGGTGGGTGGGTGAGTGAGTGGATGGGTGGGTAAGTGGGTGGGTGAGTGAGTGGGTGGGTGGGTGAGTGGGTGGGTGGGTGGGTGAGTGAGTGGGTGGGTGGGTGGGTGAGTGGGTGGGTGGGTGGGTGGGTGAGTGAGTGGGTGGGTGGGTGGGTGAGTGAGTGGGTGGGTGGGTGGGTGAGTGAGTGGGTGAGTGGGTGGGTGGGTGGGTGAGTGGGTGGGTGGGTGAGTGGGTGAGTGGGTGAGTGGGTGGGTGGGTGAGTGGGTGGGTGAGTGGGTGAATGAGTGGGTGAGTGAGTGAGTGAGTGGGTGGGTGAGTGGGTGGGTGAGTGGGTGGGTGGGTGAGTGAGTGAGTGGATGGGTGGGTAAGTGGGTGGGTGAGTGAGTGGGTGGGTGGGTGGGTGAGTGGGTGGGTGGGTGGGTGAGTGAGTGAGTGGTTGGGTGGGTGGGTGGGTGAGTGAGTGAGTGGGTGGGTGAGTGAGTGAGTGAGTGGGTGGGTGAGTGAGTGAGTGAGTGGGTGGGTGAGTGGGTGGGTGAGTGGGTGAATGAGTGGGTGAGTGAGTGAGTGAGTGGGTGGGTGAGTGGGTGAATGAGTGGGTGAGTGAGTGAGTGGGTGGGTGGGTGAGTGGGTGGGTGGGTGAGTGGGCGGGTGAGTGGGTGGGTGGGTGGGTGAGTGAGTGGGTGAGTGAGTGAGTGAGTGAGTGGGTGAGTGAGTGAGTGAGTGGGTGAGTGGGTGGGTGAGTGAGTGGGTGAGTGAGTGAGTGAGTGGGTGGGTGTCTGAATGACGGAGTGTGTAGGTGAGTGGGTGGGTGAGTGGGTGAGTGGGTGGGTGAGTGAGTGAGTGAGTGGGTGAGTGGGTGAGTGGGTGAGTGGGTGGGTGGGTGGGTGAGTGGGTGGGTGGGTGGGTGAGTGAGTGAGTGAGTGGTTGGGTGGGTGGGTGGGTGAGTGAGTGGGTGAGTGAGTGAGTGGGTGGGTGGGTGAGTGGGTGGGTGAGTGGGTGAATGAGTGGGTGAGTGAGTGAGTGGGTGGGTGAGTGGGTGAATGAGTGGGTGAGTGAGTGGGTGGGTGGGTGAGTGGGTGGGTGGGTGGGTGGGCGGGTGAGTGGGTGGGTGGGTGAGTGAGTGGGTGAGTGAGTGAGTGGGTGGGTGAGTGAGTGGGTGGGTGAGTGAGTGGGTGAGTGAGTGAGTGAGTGGGTGAGTGAGTGAGTGAGTGGGTGGGTGAGTGAGTGGGTGAGTGAGTGAGTGGGTGGGTGTCTGAATGACGGAGTGTGTAGGTGAGTGGGTGGGTGAGTGGGTGAGTGGGTGGGTGAGTGAGTGAGTGAGTGGGTGAGTGGGTGAGTGGGTGAGTGAGTGTCTATGCAGGACAAGGCGGTGATGATGGTGGTGATGGAGGTGATGATGGAGGTGAAGATGGTGGTGATGGTGATGGTGGTGATGGCTCTGTCTCTCTCTGTCTGGGCAGGTGGTGATGGTGGTGGTGGAGATGATGCAGGTGGTGTGAGTCACCCAGCCTGGTTAGGTCTGACGCTGCTGTTTGCGCTGGTGCCACACGCCCTGGCACAGCTGGCGCTGGCGGTGACGGTGGCATGTCTATGTGTCTCTCTGTCTCTCTGTCTCTCTGTCTCTGTGCAGGTGGTGATGGTGGTGGTGGTGTGTCTCTGTCTCTCTGTGTCTCTGTGTGTGCAGGTGGTGACGGTGATGGTGACGGTGATGGTGGTGTGTCTCTGTCTCTCTGTGTCTCTGTGTCTCTGTGTCTCTGTCTCTCTGTGTCTCTGTGTCTCTGTCTCTCTGTGTCTCTGTGTCTCTGTGTCTCTGTGCAGGAGGTGGTGGTGATGGTGTCATGGCTCTGTCTCTCTGTCTCTGTGCAGGACAAGGTGACAGTGGTGATGGTGATGGTGGTGTGTCTTTGTCTCTCTCTCTCTGTCTCTCTGTCTGTGTGCAGGAGGTGATGACAGTGATGATGGTGATGGTGGTGTGTCTCTGTCTGTCTCTCTGTCTCTGTGCAGGTGGTGATGGTGGTGTGTCTCTGTCTGTCTCTCTGTCTATGCAGATGATGATGGTGGTGTGTCTCTGTCTGTCTCTCTGTCTCTGTGCAGGTGGTGATGGTGACATGGCTCTGTCTCTCTGTCTCTCTGTCTCTCTGTCTCTCTGTCTGTGCAGATGATGATGGTGGTGTGTCTCTGTCTCTCTGTCTCTCTGTCTCTGTGCAGGTGGTGATGGTGACATGGCTCTGTCTCTCTGTCTCTGTCTGTGCAGATGATGATGGTGGTGGTGGTGGTGTGAGTCACCCAGCCTGGCTGGGCCTGACGCTGCTGTTTGCGCTGGTGCCGCACGCGCTGGCACAGCTGGCGCTGGCGGTGATGGTGACGTGTCTCTGTCTCTCTGTCTGTGTACAGGTGGTGACGGTGGTGGTGGTGGTGTGAGTCACCCAGCCTGGCTGGGCCTCACCCTCCTCTTTGCGCTGGTGCCGCACGCGCTGGCACAGCTGGCGCTGGTGGTGATGGTGATGGTGGTGATGGTGGTGATGATGATGGTGATGGCGTGTCTCTGTGTCTCTGTCTGTGTGCAGGTGGTGATGACGATGCAGGTGGTGTGAGTCACCCAGCCTGGCTGGGCCTGACGCTGCTGTTTGCGCTGGTGCCGCACGCGCTGGCACAGCTGGCGCTGGCGGTGATGGTGATGGTGATGGCGTGTCTCTGTGTCTCTGTCTGTGTGTGCAGGTGGTGATGACGATGCAGGTGGTGTGAGTCACCCTGCCTGGCTGGGCCTGACGCTGCTGTTTGCGCTGGTGCCGCACGCGCTGGCACAGCTGGCGCTGGTGGTGATGGTGATGGTGGTGATGGTGGTGATGATGATGGTGATGGCGTGTCTCTGTGTCTCTGTCTGTGTGCAGGTGGTGATGACGATGCAGGTGGTGTGAGTCACCCTGCCTGGCTGGGCCTGACGCTGCTGTTTGCGCTGGTGCCGCACGCGCTGGCACAGCTGGCGCTGGCGCACGCTCACAGAGACCTGGGCAGAGACCGTCCACTCATGCTCATGCTGCACGCACTGCAGCTGGGGGGGGTCACAAGGTCAGCGGGGGGTCACAAGGTCACGTGGGGGGGTCACAAGGTCAGGGAGGTCACAAGGTCAGGGGGGGAGGGGGTGGATGGGGGGGTGGGGGGGAGAGGTTAGGGGTGTGTCTGTGTGTGTGTGTATATGTGTGTGTGTAACTGTGTGTGTAACTGTGTGTGTGTGTAACTGTGTGTGTGTATGTGTAACTGTGTGTGTGTCACTGTGTGTCACTGTGTGTGTGTCACTGTGTGTGTGTCACTGTGTGTCTGTGTGTGTATCACTGTGTGTGTGTCACTGTGTGTGTGTGTGTCACTGTGTGTGTAACTGTGTGTGTCACTGTGTGTGTGTCACTGTGTGTGTGTCACTGTGTGTGTCACTGTGTGTGTGTCACTGTGTGTGTCACTGTGTGTGTGTCACTGTGTGTGTGTCACTGTGTGTGTGTGTGTGTCACTGTGTGTGTGTGTGTGTGTCACTGTGTGTGTGTCACTGTGTGTGTGTGTGTCACTGTGTGTGTCACTGTGTGTGTGTCACTGTGTGTGTCACTGTGTGTGTGTCACTGTGTGTGTCACTGTGTGTGTGTGTCACTGTGTGTAGAGCGGTAGAGGCGGTGTGGACCTACCGTGCGCTGGGCCGTGTTGAGGAGCCGTACTGCAGCCTGGTGCGCAAGATTCGTGTGTCACGTGACGGCAAGCAGCACCACGTGATACGCGAGGTGACACACTCACTCACTTACACACTCACTTACTTGCACACTCACTCACTCACTCAGTAACTCACTCACTCAGTAACTCACTCACACACTCACTCACACACTCACTCACTCACTCACACACTCACTCACTCACTCAGTAACTCACTTACTCAGTAACTCACTCACTTACTCACACACTCATACACTCACTCACTCATTCACTCAGTAACTCACTCACTCACTCAGTAACTCACTCACTCAGTAACTCACTCACACACTCACTCACACACTCACTCACTCACTCACACACTCACTCACTCACTCAGTAACTCACTCACTCAGTAACTCACTCACACACTCACTCACACACTCACTCACACACTCACTCACTCACATACTCACTCACTCACACACTCACTCACTCACTCACACACTCACTCATACACTCACTCATACACTCACACACTCACTCACACACTCACTCACTCACTCACACACTCACTCACTCACACACTCACATACTCATTCACACACTCACTCACACACTCACTCACACACACACTCACTCACACACTCACACACTCACTCACTCACTCACACACTCACTCACTCATACACTCACACACTCACTCACACACTCACTCACTCACTCACACACTCACTCACACACTCACACACTCATACACACACTCACACACTCACACACTCACTCACTCACTCACACACTCATACACACACTCACACACTCACTCACTCACACACCCACTCACTCACACACTCACACACTCACTCACTCACTCACACACTCACACACTCATACACACACTCACACACTCACTCACTCACACACTCATACACACACTCACACACTCACTCACTCACACACCCACTCACTCACACACTCACACACTCACTCACTCACTCACACACACACTCACACACTCACTCACTCACACACTCACACACTCACTCATTCACTCACTCACACACACACTCACACACTCACACACTCACTCACTCACTCACACACTCACTCACACACACACTCACTCACTCACTCACACACTCACTCACACACCCACACACTCACTCACTCACTCACACACTCACTCACACACTCACACACTCACACACTCACTCACTCACACACTCACTCACTCATACACTCACACACTCACTCACACACTCACTCACTCACTCACTCACACACTCACTCACACACTCACACACTCATACACACACTCACACACTCACACACTCACTCACACACTCACTCACACACTCACACACTCACTCACACACTCACACACTCACTCACTCATACACTCACACACTCACTCACACACTCACTCACTCACACACTCATACACACACTCACACACTCACACACTCACTCACACACTCACACACTCACTCACTCACACACTCACTCACTCATACACTCACACACTCACTCACACACTCACTCACTCACTCACACACTCACTCACACACTCACACACTCATACACACACTCACACACTCACACACTCACTCACACACTCACTCACACACTCACACACTCACTCACACACTCACACACTCACTCACTCATACACTCACACACTCACTCACACACTCACTCACTCACACACACTCACACACTCACACACTCACACACTCACTCACTCACACACTCACACACTCACTCACACACTCACACACTCACTCACTCATACACTCACACACTCACTCACACACTCACTCACTCACACACTCATACACACACTCACACACTCACACACTCACTCACTCACTCACACACTCATACACACACTCACACACTCACTCACTCACTCACACACCCACTCACTCACACACTCACACACTCACTCACTCACTCACACACTCACACACTCATACACACACTCACACACTCACACACTCAGTCACTCACACACTCATACACACACTCACACACTCACTCACTCACACACCCACTCACTCACACACTCACACACTCACTCACTTACTCACACACACACTCACACACTCACTCACTCACACACTCACACACTCACTCATTCACTCACTCACACACACACTCACACACTCACACACTCACACACTCACTCACACACTCACTCACACACACACTCACTCACTCACACACTCACACACTCACACACTCACTCATTCACTCACTCACACACACACTCACTCACACACTCACTCACTCACTCACACACCCACACACTCACTCACACACTCACTCACTCACACACTCACTCACTCACACACTCACTCACTCACTCACACACTCACTCACTCACTCACACACTCACTCACTCATTCACTCACTCACACACACACTCACTCACACACTCACTCAGTCACTCAGTCACTCACTCACCCACACACTCACTCACTCACTCACACACTCACACACTCACTCACTCACACACTCACTCACCCACACACTCACTCACACACTCACTCACTCACACACCCACACACTCACTCACTCACTCACACACTCACTCACTCACTCACACACTCACTCACTCACTCACACACTCACTCACTCACACACTCACTCACACACTCACTCACACACTCACTCACTCACACACACACACACTCACTCACACACTCACTCACTCACACACTCACTCACTCACACACTCACTCACTCATTCACTCACTCACACACACACTCACTCACACACTCACTCAGTCACTCACACACTCACTCACTCAGTCACTCACTCACCCACACACTCACTCACACACTCACTCACACACCCACTCACTCACTCACTGGAGGGGCGCCTGTATAGTGATTTTGGTTGTTGTGATAGTGGTTGTTGTGGTGGTGGTGGTGGTAGTGATAGTTGTTGTGGTTGTTGTTGTGGTGGTGGTTGTGGTGGTGGTTGTGGTGGTGGTGCAGATTAGCCGGCTGGAGGGGCGCCTGTATAGTGATTTTGGTGGTTGTGGTTGTTGTCGTGGTTGTTGTGATAGTGGTTGTGGTGGTGGTGGTGGTTGTTGTGGTGGTAGTGATGGTGGTTGTTGTGGTGGTTGTGGTTGTGGTGGTGGTTGTGGTGGTTGTGGTAGTGATAGTTGTTGTTGTTGTGGTTGTTGTCATAGTTGTTGTTGTTGTTGTGATAGTTGTTGTTGTTGTTGTGGTACAGGTTAGCAGGCTGGAGGGACGCCTGTACGCTCACCGCGCTGCGTTCGCACGAGCCATGGTGCTGATGGTTGTTGTGGTTGTTGTTGTTGTTGTTGTGATAGTTGTTGTTGTTGTGGTTGTTGTTGTTGTTGTTGTGATAGTTGTTGTTGTTGTGGTTGTTGTTGTTGTTGTTGTGGTGTAGGTTAGCCGGCTGGAGGGACGCCTGTACGCGCACCGCGCTGCGTTCGCACGAGCCATGGTGCTGATGGCGTTTCTGGGCTCAGCACCACAACTCACGCTGCAAGCCTACATCACTCTGCAACAACACAGCATCACAGCCTATAGGGGTGGGTCACTGTGTGTGTGTGTGTCTGTGTGTGTGTCTGTGTGTGTCTGTGTCTACATCACTCTGCAACAACACAGCATCACAGCCTATAGGGGTGGGTCACTGTGTGTGTGTGTGTCTGTGTGTGTCTGTGTCTACATCACTCTGCAACAACACAGCATCACAGCCTATAGGGGTGGGTCTGTGTGTGTGTGTCTGTGTGTGTCTGTGTGTGTGTCTGTGTGTGTGTGTGTGTGTCTGTGTGTGTGTGTGTGTGACTGTGTGTGTGTGTGTCTACATCACTCTGCAACAACACAGCATCACAGCCTATAGGGGTGGGTCACTCACTGTGTGTGTGTCTGTGTCTGTGTGTGTGTGTCTGTGTGTGTGTGTCTGTGTGTGTGTCTGTGTGTGTGTGTGTCTCTGTGTGTGTCTCTGTGTGTGTGTGTGTCTGTGTGTGTGTGTGTCTGTGTGTGTGTGTGTGTCTGTGTCTGTGTGTGTGTGTCTGTGTGTCTGTGTGTGTGTGTCTGTGTGTATGTGTGTGTCTACATCACTCTGCAGCAACACAGCGTCACAGCCTATAGGGGTGGGTCACTCACTGTGTGTGTGTGTCTGTGTCTGTGTGTGATTGTGTGTCTCACTGTGTGTGTGTGTGTCTGTGTGTGTGTGTGTCTGTGTGTGTCTGTGTGTGTGTGTGTCTGTGTGTGTGTGTGTCTGTGTGTCTGTGTGTGTGTGTGTCTACATCACTCTGCAGCAACACAGCATCACAGTCTATAGGGGTGGGTGACTCACTGTGTGTGTGTGTGTCTGTGTGTGTCTGTGTGTGTGTGTCTGTGTGTGTGTCTGTGTGTGTGTGTCTGTGTGTGTGTCTGTGTGTGTGTGTGTGTGCCTACATCACTCTGCAGCAACACAGCATCACAGCCTATAGGGGTGGGTCTCACTGTGTGTGTGTCTGTGTGTGTGTGTGTCTGTGTGTGTGTGTGTGTCTGTGTGTGTGTCTGTGTGTGTGTGTGTCTGTGTGTGTGTGTGTGTCTGTGTGTGTGTCTGTGTGTGTGTGTGTTTGTGTGTGTGTGTGTCTGTGTGTGTGTGTGTCTACATCACTCTGCAGCAACACAGCATCACAGCCTATAGGGGTGGGTCTCACTGTGTGTGTGTCTGTGTGTGTGTGTGTCTGTGTGTGTGTGTCTGTGTTTGTGTGTCTGTGTGTGTGTGTCTGTGTGTGTGTGTCTGTGTGTATGTGTCTGTGTGTGTGTCTGTGTGTGTGTGTCTGTGTGTGTGTGTCTGTGTGTGTCTGTGTGTGTGTGTGACAGTGTGTCTGTGTGTGTCTGTGTGTGTGTGTCTCACTGTGTGTGTCTGTGTGTGTGTATCTGTGTGTCTGTGTGTGTGTCTGTGTGTGTGTGTCTGTGTGTGTGTGTCTCACTGTGTGTGTGTGTGTGTCTGTGTCTGTGTGTCTGTGTGTGTGTGTCTGTGTGTGTCTCACTGTGTGTGTGTGTCTGTGTCTGTGTGTCTGTGTGTGTGTCTGTGTGTGTGTCTGTGTTTCTGTGTGTGTGTCTGTGTGTGTGTGTGTCTATATCACTCTGCAGCAACACACCATCACAGCCTATAGGGGTGTGTGACTCACTGTGTGTCTCTGTGTGTGTCTTACTGTGTGTCTCACTGTGTGACTCACTGTGTGTCTCTGTGTGTGTCTTACTGTGTGTCTCACTGTGTGACTCACTGTGTGTCTCTGTGTGTGTCTTACTGTGTGTCTCACTGTGTGACTCACTGTGTGTCTCTGTGTGTGTCTTACTGTGTGTCTCACTGTGTGACTCACTGTGTGTCTCTGTGTGTGTCTTACTGTGTGTCTCACTGTGTGACTCACTGTGTGTCTCTGTGTGTGTCTTACTGTGTGTCTCACTGTGTGACTCACTGTGTGTCTCTGTGTGTGTCTTACTGTGTGTCTCACTGTGTGTCTCACTGTGTGTCTCTGTGTGTGTCTCACTGTGTGTTTCTGTGTGTGTCTCTGTGTGTGTCTCTGTGTGTGTCTCTGTGTGTGTCTTACTGTGTGTCTCACTGTGTGTTTCTGTGTGTGTCTCTGTGTGTGTCTCTGTGTGTGTCTCTGTGTGTGTCTTACTGTGTGTCTCACTGTGTGTTTCTGTGTGTGTCTCTGTGTGTGTCTCTGTGTGTGTCTCTGTGTCTCTGTGTGTGTCTCTGTGTGTGTCTTACTGTGTGTCTCACTGTGTGTCTCACTGTGTGTGTCTCTGTGTGTGTCTCACTGTGTGTGTCTCTGTGTGTGTCTCTCTAGGAGTACTGATGGCAGTCTCCCTGCTGTCTGTCTCCCTGGGTGCTCTGGTCCTCACGCTACTCGCCGTCCGAGTCCGCTTCGACCGCGTGGAGCTGCGTGTGTCTCTGTGTGTCTCTGTGTGTCTCACTGTGTGTGTCTCTGTGTGTCTGTGTCTCACTGTGTGTCTCACTGTGTGTCTCACTGTGTGTCTCACTGTGTGTCTCACTGTGTGTCTCACTGTGTGTCTCTCTCCAGGAGTACTGATGGCAGTCTCCCTGCTGTCTGTCTCTCTGGGTGCCCTGGTCCTCACGCTACTCGCCGTCCGAGTCCGCTTTGACCGCGTGGAGCTGCGTGTGTCTCTGTGTGTCTGTGTGTGTCTCTCTGTGTGTGTCTCTGTGTGTGTCTCACTGTGTGTGTCTCTGTGTCTCTCTCTAGGAGTACTGATGGCAGTCTCCCTGCTGTCTGTCTCTCTGGGTGCTCTGGTCCTCACGCTACTCGCCGTGCGAGTCCGCTTCGACCGCGTGGAGCTGCGTGTGTCACTCTGTGTGTCTCACTGTGTGTCTCTGTGTGTGTCTCTCTAGGAGTACTGATGGCAGTCTCCCTGCTGTCTGTCTCCCTGGGTGCCCTGGTCCTCACGCTACTCGCCGTCCGAGTCCGCTTTGACCGCGTGGAGCTGCGTGTGTCTCTGTGTGTGTCTCTCTGTGTGTGTCTCTGTGTGTGTCTCACTGTGTGTGTCTCTGTGTCTCTCTCTAGGAGTACTGATGGCAGTCTCCCTGCTGTCTGTCTCTCTGGGTGCCCTGGTCCTCACGCTACTCGCCGTCCGAGTCCGCTTTGACCGCGTGGAGCTGCGTGTGTCTCTGTGTGTCTCTGTGTGTGTCTCTGTGTCTCACTGTGTGTCTCACTGTGTGTCTCACTGTGTGTCTCACTGTGTGTCTCACTGTGTGTCTCACTGTGTGTCTCTCTCCAGGAGTACTGATGGCAGTCTCCCTGCTGTCTGTCTCTCTGGGTGCCCTGGTCCTCACGCTACTCGCCGTGCGAGTCCGCTTTGACCGCGTGGAGCTGCGTGTGTCTCTGTGTGTCTCTGTGTGTGTCTCTGTGTCTCACTGTGTGTCTGTGTGTCTCTCTCCAGGAGTTCTGATGGCAGTCTCCCTGCTGTCTGTCTCTCTGGGTGCCCTGGTCCTCACGCTACTCGCCGTGCGAGTCCGCTTCGACCGCGTGGAGCTGCGTGTGTCTCTGTGTGTCTCTGTGTGTGTCTCACTGTGTGTGTCTCTGTGTGTGTCTCTCTAGGAGTACTGATGGCAGTCTCCCTGCTGTCTGTCTCCCTGGGTGCCCTGGTCCTCACGCTACTCGCCGTGCGAGTCCGCTTCGACCGCGTGGAGCTGCGTGTGTCACTCTGTGTGTCTCACTGTGTGTCTCTGTGTGTGTCTCTCTAGGAGTTCTGATGGCAGTCTCCCTGCTGTCTGTCTCCCTGGGTGCTCTGGTCCTCACGCTACTCGCCGTGCGAGTCCGCTTCGACCGCGTGGAGCTGCGTGTGTCTCTGTGTCTCTGTGTGTGTCTCTCTGTGTGTCTCACTGTGTGTGTCTCACTGTGTGTCTCACTGTGTGTGTGTCTCTGTGTGTGTGTGTGTGTCTCACTGTGTGTGTCTCTGTGTGTGTCTCTGTGTGTGTGTGTCACTGT
>WFAB01003341.1:12500-17708 GCA_018977245.1 Lethenteron camtschaticum | reverse complement strand
GTTTAGAATTGAACCCACGACCTCCGCAGACCAGGCGAGGTAGTCAACATCTACCACGACCTGCTGTAGACCAGGCGAGGTGGTCAACATCTACCACGACCTCCTGTAGACCAGGCGAGGTGGTCAACATCTACCACGACCTCCTGTAGACCAGGCGAGGTAGTCAACATCTACCACGACCTCCGCAGACCAGGCGAGGTAGTCAACATCTACCACGACCTCCTGTAGACCAGGCGAGGTAGTCAACATCTACCACGACCTCCCGCAGACCAGGCGAGGTGGTCAACATCTACCACGACCTCCCGCAGACCAGGCGAGGTAGTCAACATCTCACACCTCCTGTAGACCAGGCGAGGTGGTCAACATCTACCACGACCTCCTGTAGACCAGGCGAGGTAGTCAACATCTCACGACCTCCTGTAGACCAGGCGAGGTAGTCAACATCTCACGCCTGTAGACCAGGCGAGGTAGTCAACATCTCACGACCTGTAGACCAGGCGAGGTGGTCAACATCTACCACGACCTGTAGACCAGGCGAGGTGGTCAACATCTACCACGACCTCCTGCAGACCAGGCGAGGTAGTCAATATCTACCACGACCTCCTGTAGACCAGGCGAGGTAGTCAACATCTACCACGACCTCCTGTAGGCCAGGCGAGGTGGTCAACATCTACCACGACCTCCTGTAGACCAGGCGAGGTAGTCAACATCTCATAGCCACCTGATGATGATGGTGAGAGAGAGACACACAGACTCCTACACGACAGCAGTGTCCAGGATATACCACGACCTCCTGCAGACCAGGCGAGGTAGTTAACATCTCATAGCCACCGTGATGATGATGATGAGAGAGAGACACACACACACNGACTCCTACACAGACAGCAGTGTCCAGGATATAACCCACGACCTCCTGCAGACCAGGTGAGGTAGTTAACATCTCATAGCCACCGTGATGATGATAATGGTGAGAGAGAGAGACACAGACTCCTACATTGACAAGCAATGTCCAAGGATAGAACCCACGATCTCATAGCCACCGTGATGATGATGGTGAGAGACACAGACTCCTATACACAGACAGCAATGTCTAGGGATAGAACCCACGACCTCCTGTATACCAGGCGAGGTAGTCAACATCTCATAGCCACCGTGATGCCTGCGCTGAACCAATGCTGCTGATTTCTAAGTTGACAGACGCACACACATGCACAGTAAGGATGAGTGGTGTGTGGTGTGTGTGGTGTGTGTGGGGTCTGCCCGTGACCTCCTGCCAGCGGGCGTTCGACACTTCACGTGGTGGCCTCAAGGTGCACTTGGCCTGGCACAAGCGTCGTGGTGATGTCACCGCCACTTAGTGGTGAATGGCTGTGTGTGTGTGTGTGGTGTCTGTGTGTGTGTGTGTGTGTGGTGTGTGTGTGTGGTGGTGTTGGTGTGTGTGTGTGGTGGTGTCTGTGTGTGTGTGGTGGTGTGGTGGTGTCTGTGTGTGTGTGTGGGNTGTGTGGTGTGTCTGTGTGTGGTGTTGGTGTGTCTGTGTGTGTGGTATTGTGTGTCTGTGTGTGTGGTGATGGTTTGTGTGGTGTTGGTGTGTCTGTGTGGTGTGTGTGTGTGTGTCTTGGTGTGTGGTGNTGTGTGTGTGTGTCTGTGTGTGTGTGTATTGGTGTGTCTGTGTGTGTGTGTCTGTGTGTGTGTGTGTCTGTGTGTGTGTCTGTGTGGTGTCTGTGTGTGTGTGTCTGTGTATGTGTCTGTGTGTGTGGTGTGTGTCTGTGTGTGTGTGTTGGTGTGGTGTGTGTGTGTGTCTGTGTGTGTGGTGTCTGTGTGTGTGTCTGTGTGTGTGTCTGTGTGTCTGTGTGTGTCTGTGTGTGTATTGTGTGTGTGTGTGTGTGTGTGTCTGTGTGTGTGTGTCTCTGTGTGTGTGTCTGTGTGTGTGTCTGTGTGTGTGTCTGTGTGTGTGTCTGTGTGTGGTCTGTGTGTGTGTATGTGTGTGTGTGGTGTGGCACCCCCTGATGTTGGTGTTGGTGTGTGTAGTGGTGGTGAGTGTATGTGTCTGTGTGTGTCTGTGTGGTGTCTGTGTGGTCGGTGTGGTGTCTGTGTGTGNGTCTGTGTGTGTCTGTGTGTGGTGNTGTGTCTGTGTGTGTCTGTGTGTGTGTCTGTGTGTGTGTGTGNGTCTGTGTGTGTGTGTGTGTGTATGTGTGTCTGTGTGTGTGTCTGTGTGTCTGTGTGTGTGTGTATGTGTCTGTGTGTGTGTATGTGTGTGTACTGTGTGTGTCTGTGTGTGTGCGTGTTGCTGATGGGATGTGTCAAAACAAACTCAGCAGGGAGACAAAAACGGGGTGGGAGCCGCCCTACCCTCAACTGACGACCTTTGAACCCATCCTCGGAGGTCATCGCCCGCTTGACCCTAGCGCTACGAACCCGGCGACCCGAGTTCTATTCCCGCTCACGGCCAACACCGATTCTCTGACGCGGTCCTGGGCCTCCCCTAGGTCGACTCAGCCCTCAAATGAGTACCTGGTGCCTAAGTAAACTTTGCCACTGGGGAGACAAAGGCGGCCGGGCGTGGTGCTGGCCACCCACCCCTCGTGTGCCGTGCAGCCCTGCTCGAGGCTACCTGGGGGAGCTTTGTCTGTGTGGTGTGTGTAGTGCATAGACACTGCTGATAGCACTTGCCACTACAGCCCTGCTGGAGGCTACCTGGGGGGGCTTTGTGTGGTGTGTGTAGTACATAGACACTGCTGCTGCTACTCGCTACTAACAGCACTTGCCCCTACAGCTCTGCTAGAGGCTACCTGGGGTAGCTTTGTCTGTGTGGTGTGTAGTGCATAGACACTGCTGATAGCACTTGCCACACAAGCCCTGCTAGAGGCTACCTGGGGAGCCTTTTCTGTGTGTGTGTGGTGTGTGTAGTACATAGACACTGCTGATAGCACTTGCACTACAGCCCTGCTAGAGGCTACCTGGGGGAGCTTTGTGTGTGTAGTGCATAGACACTGCTGATAGCACTTGCCACTACAGCCCTGCTAGAGGCTACCTGGGGAGCTTTGTGTGTGTAGTGCATAGACACTGCTGATAGCACTTGCCACTACAGCCCTGCTAGAGGCTACCTGGGGGAGCTTTGTGTGTGTGTGGTGTGTGTAGTGCATAGACACTGCTGATAGCACTTGCCACTACAGCCCTGCTAGAGGCTACCTGGGGGAGCTTTGTGTGTGTAGTGCATAGACACTGCTGATAGCACTTGCCACTACAGCCCTGCTAGAGGCTACCTGGGGGAGCTTTGTGTGTGTAGTGCATAGACACTGCTGATAGCACTTGCCACTACAGCCCTGCTAGAGGCTACTGGGGGAGCTTTGTGTGTGTGGTGTGTGTAGTGCATAGACACTGCTGATAGCACTTGCCCTACAGCCCTGCTAGAGGCTACCTGGGGAGCTTTGTGTGTGTGGTGTGTGTAGTACATAGACACTGCTGCTGCTACTCGCTACTAACAGCACTTGCCCCTACAGCTCTGCTAGAGGCTACCTGGGGAGCTTTGTCTGTGTGGTGTGTAGTGCATAGACACTGCTGATAGCACTTGCCACTACAGCCCTGCTAGAGGCTACCTGGGGGAGCTTTGTGTGTGGTGTGTGTAGTACATAGACACTGCTGTTAGCACTTGCCACTACAGCCCTGCTGGAGGCTACCTGGGGGGCTTTGTGTGTGGTGTGTGTAGTACATAGACACTGCTGCTGCTACTCGCTACTAACAGCACTTGCCCCTACAGCTCTGCTAGAGGCTACCTGGGGTAGCTTTGTCTGTGTGGTGTGTAGTGCATAGACACTGCTGATAGCACTTGCCACACAAGCCCTGCTAGAGGCTACCTGGGGGAGCCTTTTCTGTGTGTGTGTGGTGTGTGTAGTACATAGACACTGCTGATAGCACTTGCCACTACAGCCCTGCTAGAGGCTACCTGGGGAGCTTTGTGTGTGTGTGTAGTGCATAGACACTGCTGATAGCACTTGCCCTACAGCTTTGCTAGAGGCTACCTGGGGTAGCTTTGTGTGTGTGTGGTGTGTGTAGTACATAGACACTGCTGCTGCTACTCGCTACTAACAGCACTTGCCCTACAGCTTTGCTAGAGGCTACCTGGGGTAGCTTTGTGTGTGTGTGGTGTGTGTAGTACATAGACACTGCTGCTACTCGCTACTAACAGCACTTGCCCCTACAGCTGCTAGAGGCTACCTGGGGGATCTTTGTCCCCTCTCCCCATGTGTGATAAACATTGAATTAAACATCTTACCTATGAAAGGATTTTTTGTCTTTCTGTGTGTGTCTTGCCTGTGTGTGTGTGCCTGTGTGTGTGTCTTGCCTGTGTGTGTGTCTGTGTGTGTGTGTCTTGCCTGTGTGTGTGTCTGCCTGATGGTGATGGGTGATGGGGCAGTTGTGGAGAGAGTGGAGAGTTTCTCATACAGCGAGGGAAAAAAGTATTTGATCCCCTGCTGACTTTGTACGTTTGCCCACTGGCGAAGAAATGATGAGTCTACAATTTTAATGGTAGGTTCATTTGAACAGTGAGAGACAGAATAACAACAGCAAAATCCAGTCTTGTGTAGGTCTACAATCTTGTCCCTGACATCCTTGGAGAGCTCTTTGGTCTTGGCCATGGTGGAGAGTTTGGAATCTGATTGATTGATTGCTGCTGTGAACAGGTGTCTTTTATACAGGTAACAAGCTGAGATTAGGAGCACACTCACCTGTACACTCGCCTACAGCGAGGGAAAAAAGTATTTTATCCCCAACGACCCCTCACCCTCACTGTGCAAGGGTGAGGGGTGAGGTGGGGTGAGGGGTGTGGGGTGTGGGGTGAGTGGGTGAGGTGGGTGAGGGGTGAGGGTGGGTAGGGGTGAAGGAATAGCAGGAGGGGTGAGGCTGTCCCACCACCACCACCCCCACCACCACCACCCCACCATCACCACCACCACCCCCCCCACCACCACCACCACCCNACACCACCACCACCACCACCCACCACCACCACCCCCACACCACCACCACCACCCCACCACCACACCATCACCACCACCACCACCCCCACCACCACCACCACCCCACCACCACCATCACCACTACCCCACCACCCCACCACCACCCCACCACCCCCACCACCACCACCACCACCACCCCCACCACCACCACCACCACACCACCCCACCACCCCCACCACCACCACCATCA
>WFAB01003341.1:0-7500 GCA_018977245.1 Lethenteron camtschaticum | reverse complement strand
GATGATGCTGCTGATGCTGCTGATGCTGCTGATGCNATGATGATGATGCTGCTGCTGCTGCTGCTGATGATGATGATGCTGCTGCTGCTGATGATGTTGCTACTGATGATGATGCTGCTGCTGATGCTGCTGATGATGATGCTGATGCTGCTGATGATGTTACGATGATGCTGATGCTGCTGATGCTNCTGCGATGCTGCTGCTGATGATGATGATGCTGCTGGATGCTGATGCTGCTGCTGATGTAATGCNACTGCTGATGCTGCGCGTGATAATGCTGCTGATGCTGCTGATGATGATGCTGTTTACCGGAACTTGGGCTTGGCCCGGCGGGCGCGCAGGGTCGGTGAGGATTTGTGTAGGACCTTGGGTCACAGCCCTCCACTCNACACAGTCGGCTTGTCCTTCACCTACAGCCACCACAACCAACAACTACTACAACCACACCACAACCATCATCACACTACTACAACCACCACTACAACCACAACCATCACTACTACAACCACTACAACCACCACGACAACCATTACCATCACCCACATCATCACCATACACACACCACACCACCANCACCACCACCACAACCATCATCACCACCACCACACACCACACTACAACCACCACTACTACAACCACCACTACAACCACCACCACACACAACCACCAACAACACAACCACCACCACAACCACATCACCACCACCACACCACAACCACCACCACCACCACTATCAACCACCACTAACCACAACCATCACTAATACAACCACTACAACCACCACGACAACCATTACCATCACCACAACCATCATCACCATCATCACCACCACTACCACCATCACCACCACAACCACATCCACCACTACTACAACCACCACCANTNCAACACAACCACCACCACTACAACACAACAACAACCACAACCATCACCACTACTACAACCATCATCACCACAACCACACCACAACAACCACCACTACTACTACCACCACTACCACAACACTACAACCACCACCACCACGACAACCACATCCACCCAACAACCACAACACACCACAACCACCACCACCACTACCACACCCCGACTATAGAACCCCGACTACGAACACCTCACTTACGAACACACAAGCTTACGAACACCCCGCTACGAACACANACGGGAAATAATAAACTAATAAACAATAAATAAAAGAGCTTTACAGCCATCGGGTTTTACTTCAACCTTCAAAGTTGTAAAAATAGTGGTTTTTGCTTTTATTATTTCAATTATAATTTTTATTACTTTATTTTTAGTTTCATTACGTGCACTACCAAGAATTAAAAAATAATTAATCGACCTCGAGGCCTAGTCGCCCTCGGCCCCCACTTCTAGTAGCCCGCCCCCACCCCCTCACTAGCTCGGCGCCGAGGCCTATCGCCTACGGGCCCCCCTTCCTGAGTCGCCCCCGCCCCCCCACCCCCACCTGGGTGGGTAGCTCGGCCCGAGGCCTAGTCGCGCCTAGTTACGGGCCCCTCTCCTTGCGAGCGCCCGGCCGCGTCCCCCCTCTCTCGCCTGGGGGGTGTGATCGGCGCCAAGGCCTATCGCGGCCTAGTGCCTACGGGCCCCCCCACCTTGCCTGAACCCTCGCCCCCCCACCTTCTCACCTGGGTGGTGTGGCTCGGACCATAGTCGCGGCCTAGTCGCCTACGGGCCCCCTCCTTGCCTAGTCACCCGGCCGCCCCCCCCCCTCACCTGGGAGGGTGTGAGCCGTCGCGGCCTAGTCGCCTACGGGCCCCCCCTCCTTGCCTGAGTCACCCGGCCGCCCCCCCCCTCACCTGGGTGGGTGTGAGCTCGGCGGCCTAGTCGCCTACGGGCCCCCCCTCCTTGCCTGAATCACCGGCCGCCCCCCACCCTCTCACCTGGGTGGGTGTGAGCTCAGCACCGAGGCCTAGTCGCCTACGGGCCCCCCTTCTTGCCTGAGTCACCCGGCCGCCCCCCCTCTCACCTGGGTGGGTGTGAGCTCGGCGCCGAGGCCTAGTCGCGGCCTAGTCGCCTACGGGCCCCCCTCCTTGCCTGAGTCACCGGCCGCCCCCCCTCTCACCTGGGTGGGTGTGAGCTCGGCGCAAAGGCCTAGTCGCGGCCTAGTCGCCTACGGGCCCCCCCTCCTTGCCTGAGTCACCGGTCGCCCCCCTCTCACCTGGGTGGGTGTGAGCTCGGCGCCGCGGCCTAGTCGCCTACGGGCCCCCCTCCTTGGCTGAGTCACCCCGCCCCCCACCCTCTCACCTGGGTGGGTGTGAGCTCGGCGCAAAGGCCTAGTCGCGGCCTAGTCGCCTACGGGCCCCCCCACCTTGCCTGAGTCACCCGGTCGCCCCCCCCTCTCACCTGGGTGGGTGTGAGCTCGGCACCGAGGCCTAGTCGCGGCCTAGTCGCCTACGGGCCCCCTCCTTGCCTGAGTCACCCGGCCGCCCCCCCCCCTCACCTGGGAGGGTGTGAGCTCGTCGCGGCCTAGTCGCCTACGGGCCCCCCTCCTTGCCTGAGTCACCCGGCCGCCCCCCCNTNACCTGGTGGGTGTGAGCTCGGCCAAGGCCTAGCGCCTACGGGCCCCCCTCCTTGCCTGACACCGGCCGCCCCCACCTCTCTCACCGGGTGGGTGGAGCTCAGCACTGAGGCCGTCGCGGCCTAGTCGCCTCGGCCCCCCTCCTTGCCTGAGTCGCCCGGCCGCCCCCCCCCTCACCGGGTGGGGGTGTCTGCGGAGGGGTCGATCTGACGGCGTCGACGCGCAGGGGAGACGCGGGCTGCTGTCCACGTGCAGACGTCCCCGCTCAGCGCTCGTACGGGTCGTGGTGCACCTGCTGACGACAGANACACGAGAGGGGGCGGTGAGAGAGAGAGTGGTGCACTGCAGAGAGTTGTAGCAGTGGAATCGGCGTGGTGACGTCAGCGCGTAGCGTTGTCAGGCAGGGGTGGACGTGATGACGTCAACGCGTAGAGTTGTCGGGGTGGACGTGATGACGTCAACGCGTAGAGTTGTTGGGGTGGACGTGATGACGTCAACGCGTAGAGTTGTCGGGGTGGACGTGATGACGTCAACGCGTAGAGTTGTCAGGGGGTGGACGTGATGACGTCAACGCGTAGAGTTGACAGGGGTGGGGTGACGTGATGACGTCAACGCGTAGAGTTGTCAGGGGGGGTGGACGTGATGACGTCAACGCGTAGAGTTGTCGGGGGTGGACGTGATGACGTCAACGCGTAGAGATGTTGGGGGTGGGGTGGACGTGGTGACGTCAACGCGTAGAGTTGGTAGGGGGGGGTGGACGTGATGACGTCAACGCGTAGAGTTGACAGGGGGGGACGTGATGACGTCAACGCGTAGAGTTGACAGGGGGTGGGGTGGACGTGGTGACGTCAACGCGTAGAGTTGTCAGGAGGTGGACGTGATGACGTCAACGCGTAGAGTTGGCAGAGGGGTGGACGTGATGACGTCAACGCGTAGAGTTGACAGGGAGGGGTGGACGTGATGACGTCAACGCGTAGAGTTGACAGAGGGGGTGGACGTGATGACGTCAACGCGTAGAGGGGGAGGGGGTGGACGTGATGACGTCAACGCGTAGAGTTGGTGGTGGTGGTGGCCACAGGTCAACCAGGTGCCAGGCTAGGTGCAGGAGGTCACGTGACAGACCAGCGGTGCATGGGTTGACGTCCAGGCTAGGTCAGGCNTTGTCATGGGACAGAGGTGATGGGTTGACTGCGTGAGGCTAGGTGCAGGAGGAGGACGTGACAGACCCAGCAGGTAGGGTTGTCTGCTGTGGGCTGGTACAGGCACGTGACAGACGCANGTGAGGGTTGACTGTGTGCCGGCTTGCAGTCNTGACGACCCAGCAGGTAGAGTTGACGCTGTGCCAGGCTAGGTGAGGAGGAGNTCACGTGACAGACCCAGGTGCCATGGGTTGTCTGCGTGCCAGGCTAGGTGCAGGAGGAGGTCACGGGACAGACGCAGCAGGTGCCATGGATTGACTGCTGTGCCAGGCTAGGTGCAGGAGGAGGTCAACAGACCCAGCAGGTATGGTTGACTGCTGTACCAGGCTAGGTGCAGGAGGTCACGTGACAGACCCTGCAGGTGCCATTGGTTGTCTGCTGTGCCAGGCTAGGTACAGGATGNGGTCACGTGACAGACGCAGCAGGTGCCATGGGTTGACTGCTGTGCCAGGCTAGGTGCAGGAGGAGGTCACGTGACAGACCCTGCAGGTGCCATGGATTGACTGCTGTGCCAGGCTAGGTGCAGGAGGAGGAGNTCACGGACAGACCCAGCAGGTGCCACGGGTTGACTGCTGTACCAGGCTAGGTGCAGGAGGAGGTCACGTGACAGACCCTGCAGGTGCCATGGGTTGTCTGCTGTGCCAGGCTAGGTACACCAGGATGAGGTCACGTGACAGACCCAGCAGGTGCCATGGGTTGACTGCTGTGCCAGGCTGGTGCAGGAGGAGGAGGTCACGTGACAGACCCAGCAGGTGCATGTTGACTGCTCCAGGCTAGGTGCAGNAGGAGCCGTGACAGACTGCAGGTGCCAGTGCTGCTGGCCAGTAGGTGCAGGAAGGTCACGGACAGACCAGCAGGTGCCACGGGTTGACTGCTGTACCAGGCTAGGTGCAGGAGGAGGTCACGGGACAGACGCAGCAGGTGCCATGGGGACTGCTGTGCCAGGCTAGGTGCAGGAGGTCACGTGACAGACCCTGCAGGTGCCATGGGTTGACTGCTGTGCCAGGCTAGGTGCAGGAGGAGGTCACGGACAGACGCAGCAGGTGCCATGGATTGACTGCTGTGCCAGGCTAGGTGCAGGAGGAGGTCACGGACAGACGCAGCAGGTGCCATGGGTTGACTGCTGTGCCAGGCTAGGTGCAGGAGGAGGAGTCACGTGACAGACCTGCAGGTGCCATGGATTGACTGCTGTGCCAGGCTAGGTGCAGGAGGAGGTCAGGACAGACCCTGCAGGTGCCATGGATTGACTGCTGTGCCAGGCTAGGTGCAGGAGGTCACGTGACAGACCCTGCAGGTGCCATGGTTGTNCTGCTGTGCCAGGCTAGGTACACCAGGAGGTGAGGTCACGTGACAGACCCTGCAGGTGCCATGGTTGACTGAGATGAGTGGCTGATGCACCACCAGCTGTACCCCGACTGAACAAACTTGCTGCATTTTAGCTGCTCCAAAGACAAGATCCCCGTGTAGCCTTAACAGACTGTAGGGGATCCAAGTGCTGCTAGCGAGTACACCTATGAAGGCCGGAACGGTACACGAGGGGTGGGTGGCCAGNACCACGCCCGGCCGCCTTTGTCTCCCCAGTGGCGACACAAGCCCCATTTGAGGCTGAGTCGACCTAGGGGAGGCCCGGGACCGGTTCTAATCGTCACTGTTGTTGCCGTNAGCGGAATCGACACTCGCGCCGGCAGTNCANCGNACGCACACTACNACGCTCCCAACACANACNGCNACACANGCACAGACACACACGNCACACACACNCACACACAGACAGACACACACAGACACACACACACAGAACAAACACACGNACACACACACACACANACACACACACACACACAACACACACACAGAGATCACACACGCACACACACACACAGACACACACACGCACACACNGACACACACACCCAGAACACACACACAGGACACACACACACACACAACACACACACACACACACACACTCACACACAGNCCACACACACACACACACAGAGACACCACACACACACACACACNCACACCACAGACACAGCAGACACAGACACACNCACACNCACCCACAGACACNCACACACAAGANACACACACACACACACAGACACACACACACAAGACACACACACACACACACACACACACACACACACACACCACACAGACCAGGCCCACNGAGGCCACACACACACACAGACACACAGACACACACACACACACCACACACACNCACNCANACACCACACAGAGACNCACNCACAGTGACACACACACACAGACACNCACACAGAGACACACACACACACACAGACACACACAGAGACACACACAGNCACACACACACACACAGACACACACACACATAGACACACACACACNCACACACNGACACACACACAGAGCACACACACAGAGNCAGGCCACACAGAGATGCACACACACAAACACACACACACACACACACAGACACACACACATGACACACACACAGAGACACACACACACTGAGCACACACACACAAGACACACACACACGACACACACACACGACACACACACACATGGTGAGACACACATACNGATAGACACACACACACACCACACACACACACNCACACACACACAGCACACACAGACACACACACACAGCAACACNCACAGACACACACACACNCACACACACACAGACACCACACACNCACCACACAGAGAACACACACACAGACACCACACACAGACACAGCCACAGAGACACACACACAGNCACACACAGACACACACACAGAGACACACACACAGACACACACACAGCCACACACACAGACACACACACAGACACACACACACACACAGCTAGCCACACAGACNGACACAGACACACTGCTGTTAACACACAGACACACACACAGCCACACACACACACACACACACAGACACACACACAGACAACCACACACNGACACACACACAGACACACACACACAGAACCAATATATTTTTCGCATCAGTTTATTTTCAACCATCGATTACACGGATCTTCATCAGCGGTGGGTAGATCATGNTGCTTCTGTTGATTACAGNGAGAGAGGAACACGTGGATGAGAGACACAGACAANGCCCCCCAGGTAGCCTCTACAGCTGTAGGGGCAAGTGCTGTTAGTAGCAGCAGTGTCTATGTACTACACACACCACACACAGACAAAGCTACCCCAGGTAGCCTCGCAGCGCTGTAGGGGCAAGTGCTGCTAGTAGCGAGTAGCAGCAGCAGTGTCTATGTACTACACACACCACACACAGACAAAGCTGTCCCAGGTAGCCTCTAGCAGGGCTGTAGGGCAAGTGCTGTTAATAGCAGCAGTGTCTATGTACTACACACACCACACGCAGACAAAGGCCCCCAGGTAGCCTCTAGCAGGCTGTAGGGCAAGTGCCGCTAGTATCAGCAGCAGTGTCTATGTACTACACACACACACACAAACAATACTCCCCCAGGTAGCCTCTAGCAGGGCTGTAGGGCAAGTGCTGTCAGTAGCAGCAGTGTCTATGTACTACACACACCACACACAGACAAAGCTCCCCAGGTAGCAGCAGCATTGAACCAATTCCTAGACCACATCAATTCCAGACACCCATCCATCAAATTTAGCGTGGAAGTGGATAAAGATGGCAAGCTACCATTCTTGGGAGGCCACCCACACAGATTCCTACTTGAAGCCCGATTCCNACCACCACCGGGCTCAAAAGAATTCCCTCATCAAA